>JAQZBX010001001.1:0-65498 GCA_029593785.1 Cabassous unicinctus | reverse complement strand
GAAGTGACTGTCCAATAGATATTCTCTGTGGAGTCACAACACCGGCATATAGGCTGGGCAGGTCATATTAGGCAGAATTGTGTGGTGAAGAGGAAAGGCCTATGTGTCTGTTTTCTGTCATTTGCTAGGCAAGGTCCTTAGGCTAATCCATTAACCTTCTTGATCCTCAGTTTCTTAAACCTTAAATGGGAATAGGGTGCCCATCCTTATTGCACAGGGTTGTATGAAAGTTTAAATGAGATGATGAATGTGAAATGCTTGGCAAGTTTTGAAAAAGCTTTGCTAATATATGATGTTATCATTTTTACTGTCTTCATTATCTCCATGTTTGGTAAGATAAGATCATAATCAAGACAAGGATTTATCCAGTGTCACCTTTTGGATATTTTTTCCTATTCATTTACTTCTCATGTTCCCTCCTCCCCAGATGAGGCATGCATCTTTGCCCTTGTGGTCAGCGGGAGAGTCCTTCCAACCTGATAAGAGTTGCCTAGTGGGGATAAGCTCACTATTGCATGTTTTAAGACCTATTTACTGCAGAGCAATGCTTTGTGCACTATCAAGAAAACAGGTTTGGAGAGGAAACTGAAGATACCCACAAAGGACTTTTAACTGTCTGTGAATGATGCTCTATTTTGAATTTCTCTCATATTTCTCTTTCTTTCCTTTGGCTACCAGCATGTGACTGACTTGTAGAAGAACTGGATTTTGCTGGCTCCCAGTAACTTCTGAGTAGAAACATTTTCTAAAAGTATGGAGAGCATCATTTGTCACTGCCCTTATTAGTTAAGGAAAAGTCAGAGAAATCTGAAGATGTACTACATCTTTCTAGTTATTGTGCCTAATTGGTGTTCTCCAAAGATTCTGAAAGTCAGGAGAAATGGAAAGAAAGAAAAAGAAAGATTGAATGACTCATAAGGTCAACCTTTTCTGCTCATTGAAGAAGCTTCTCAGGTTTCCATGCTGAATTCTCCTTTGCCTCCAAATAAACGGAACTATTTGTACTTCACAATAGTGCAGAGTATTCTTCATGTTACCAAGAACATTACCTTTGTTTTAAGGATGAATTCTAGGCCTAACCTTTCAATGAACTAGAATAAACATTTCTGTTTTATGTATATTGAGTCTAATGAAATGTGAGTTACAGCCTTTGCTTCTTTCCTTTTCCATTAGGTTCTTGTTCATTCTCTTAGGTCCCAAGGGGAAAGCCAAGTCCTACCATGAGATTGGCAGAGCCATTGCCACCTTGATGTCTGACGAGGTAGGGAATCGGGAAGATGGTGATTTGTGAATGTCCTACTAGTATTATTTTCATTCTATGTGAATTGACTGTCACAATTGATGCAATTGGAATTATGGGGTTACCAGACTTCTTTATAACATAAAGTACAGGCATTTGTGGAAAATGAACTGAGTGTTACACAGTTTCCAATTAATAAGGGTTATATTTTGTTTTTGCATTGAATTCTAACCCATGTTAGAATAAAATGTATCTCTCTTACTTTTTCTTACTTTTTCAATTCCTAGAACTGGCATATGTTAAATATTTTTTAAAAGTTCAAAATGATCATATTAATTTAAGCCATTTGCCTTAAAATAGTTGATATAGTCATGCTGTGAATGTCCGTATATAATACTGTTTCAGGAATGAAGGGGTTTGTAGGAAAATAAAGTCTAATAAAATGATAAATGCATTTTTCTTAGGATCAAAAAACACATGCTTTTATGGTTTCGTTATCTTTTGGAAAGGAACAACAGAAAAACTAAAATGTGCTAGCAACCCTTATTGAGGGGAGTACTTTGGAATTATGACCTTACAAACTCTCATAACAGCCCAACGGTAGTTACACCCATTTTAGATAAGATAAAACTTAGAACTAGTCTCACAGTAGGAGAAATAGTATTAGAATGTAAGATCATTGATTTCTGCTTCTGCTTTCTAGTTTAGCTATTTTTCCCAAATGACTTACTTTAGCTTCATTGTTTGATTTGTCAAACAATTGAGTGGCTATAATAGTATAGGATACTTTCCTCCTTAGTTGTAGAAGTTCTGTAGAGTGATTACTCAAATGGTTACTTTATCCTGGGATTGAAAGTGTTGAAGCATAGCTATGCTGGGATTTCCTTCCCTCCCTCCTTAAGAGAACTAAGCATCTCAGTGGATTGATTGATTGATGTTTATATTTTCATTAAAAAAATCTTTCCTCTGGAGATGTGTCAATTAGAAATGCTTTAGGCTACAAGCATCAAGAAAACCTGATTTGTAGTGGCTTAAACTCGTTTAGATTTATGTTTCTCGTATAAGAAGAAATTGGGAGGTAGGTGGTTGCTGGGTTTGGTTTAAATTAACTGCTTAATGATAAATCAAGAGCCAAGGCTCTTGCTTCATGGTCTTAAGGTGGCTGGTACAATCAGCTTCAGGTATCCCTGTAGGCAAGAAGGGTGACAACTTTTATTAAGTATTTCTAAAGCTTCCCCAGACAGCCTTTCTCTTATGTCTCTTTGTTTAGACTATCAATCCTTATCTGTAGGGGAGATTGGGAAAGTGACTCTCTGACTTTCCAGCCTTTATAATAGGAGGCAGGGAGGGAAAATGGGATTGAAGATGGCTGTGTCTGCCACAGATGATATACTGGCCCTTGGTATTACCTTCTCCCCAACAATACAAGCCTCTCCCACTGAATATTATTAGTTAGCTTTTAAAAATGCTTATTGTTCAGGAGAAGAGCAGTTTTAGAAGTGATCTTTAAGAATAGGTAGAGTGTTGAACAGGGCCACATTCTCTTCTGGAGACTAAAGAGTTTGACTCATGAAATATGAAAAACTTAGATTATTTGTCGAGAACTTTCAGATCATTGGCTAGGTTAGAAGAATGGAATAATTGACAAGGAGGATTATATACATTCTGGAAGCTCCTTTGGAGGTTTGTATGGAATGCAAAAAGCCTTTGCCGCCTTAGGTGGTTTCGTTACTGCCTTGTCTAAAAATAGACAGGCCCTTTGGTCTATGTGTTGCCAATTTAACCTGTTTTGTTTTTGTTTTTGTTTTTTTACCGCTAACAGTATTTATGTGTTTGAGAGTTGCAGTGTTTAAGTCTTAATTTGATTTTAACACTCACATTGAATTTTCCCTTCTTGACTTCCCAGCAATTTGCTTGGTCCAGTTGTTTTTATTTCAGGAAAATGACTCTTTAGTATATATCTCCAAACCATTTTAATCTGGCTTCCATAGTAACTGTGTCAGTTGTACATACCAGTGGGAGATAAAAGACAGTGTCATTTTATGGTAGTAGAAGGGGAAAAAAGCATATAAAACAACACAGCTGTTTTCTCATGTTTTTACCTGTATCCCTTGGGATCATAATCTGAAGAGTTAACTATTTTGGGATAAACTGAGTAATAGGAAGAAATATCACAGCATGGTTATGGGAATACAACAGTGGATTATGGATTATATAATTAGGCTGGACATGGTTTGAGACATATAGAGGGTCTATTGTTGGATCAGGACATCTCCTATTATTCTTTAGGTGTTCCATGATATTGCTTATAAAGCAAAAGACAGGCAAGACCTAATTGCTGGCATTGACGAGTTCCTGGATGAAGTCATTGTCCTTCCACCTGGGGAATGGGATCCAACGATCAGGATAGAGCCTCCTAAGAGTCTTCCATCATCTGACAAAAGGTAAATTATCAGGCAATTGAGACTTTTCAGTTGCTGGAACATCCCTGGGAAGAGGGTTGTGTTTGGAAGAGAAAGTGGAGTTAGGTGACTGCTCTAATATTTTCAGGTTCCCATTTAACTTGATGTATTATCTCAAGTGAATAACATTTGTGCCTTGGTTCCACATTCCAAGGCACAAATATCTTTATTTTTTATGCTGGCGATGTTTTTCAGTGATTACAAATTAGAGATCTCAGATATAATACTGCAGTGTATCACAGAGACTCTAGGGAGATGTTTTGGGGATTCCCTATACATGTAAAAGGACCCAATAATTCAATATGATTTAAAAGTTTAAGAAATTGGGTGAAAGAGTTGAGAGATGCCATTTTATGGAAATCTCTTATTTCCCAGGTCCAAGTTTCCCTCTTATACAATATGTAATTTGTTCAGTGTTTCTAGTCATCTAGTCATTTGTCTTGGCTCGAAATATAACACTTAAGAAATATCTGTTAGGATAGCAGAAAGGAATAATCTTTCTTCCGAAAGGATTTTACTTCATCTCTCCTTTAACCAGTTCGTGATACAGTTGAGAAGAAGGTAAGTGAAATAACTAATATTCTCTTGGGCTCTGTTGTCTTCCTCAGAAAGAATATGTATTCAGGTGGAGAGAATGTTCAGATGAATGGAGATACACCCCATGATGGAGGACATGGAGGAGGAGGACATGGGGATTGTGAAGAATTACAGCGAACTGGACGGTAACTAATGGATTGATCCTTTTGCCATTCATGATGAGGATCTCCTTAAATATAAATTTCTACTCTTTTTTCTATCAGTATTTTATTAACTGGTTTGTTCATTTGTTCATCCAACAAATATTCATAATGTAATCATTTTTCCCAAGCACTGGGGTACAGCAGTGAATTAAACAAAAACCCTGGCCCTTATGGGGCTTGCTTTGTAGTGGTAGGAGACAAACAATACACAAACAAGTAAATGTGGTGATGGTTTATGGGGGAAAATAGAGCAGAAATAGGGAGTTTTGTGGTATGAGAAAGTATTACAATTTTAGATAGAGTAGTCAGAGAAGGCATTATAGAGAAGGTGACAGTTGAGGAAAGTCCTGACGGCAGTGGGAATCAGACCATGTAGATGTGGGGGTTGGAAAGAGTGTTCCAAGTAGAGACGACAGCAACACAGTATGCCAGCTCTGTGCCAGGACCAGCAAGAAGACCAGTGTGACTGGGAGTGGAGTGAGTGTAGGGGAGTGTTAGAGAGAAGGTCAGAGAGATAGTTGGTGAGTGTGTGTGGCAAGAAGACTGACTGATGTGCCAATCTTCCTGTTTTAGTTTCCTGCCTGCTAAAGCAAATGTCATACAATGGGTTGGCTTAAACTCCTGGAATTTATTGACTTATGGTTTTGAGGATAGAAGTCCAAAATCAAGGCATCATCAAGTACATGCTTTCTTCCAGAATACTGTAGCGTTCTGGAGCTGGCTGCCAGAGATTCTTGGTCCTTGTCCTTTCTGTCACATGGCAGTGAGCATGGTGGCCTCTCCTGGGTTCTTGGGTCCATTGACTTCCAGCTTCTGGATGTTCCCTGTGGCTTCTCTACCTGTGTCTGTATTTCACTCTACTTATAAAGGATCCAGTAATAGGCTTAAGACCATCCTCATTCAATTGGGCCACACCTTAACGGAAGTAACCTCATTGAAATGTCCTACTTACAATGGGTTCACACCTTCAGGAATGGACTAAGAACCTCCTTCTGGGGTACATACCCCCAAGCCATCATACTTCCTCATCTGGCTTTCGTGATTCCATCTTTTCCCTGTACATTTACTCAAAAGTGAGTAACTTGTTAGGGAAATGAGTGATTCTTTATGAACTGTTTTCATTAGAAATATCTTTTTCTTTTTCTACAGATCTAATTTTTTAAAAATTCAATAGAGTGTAATTTCATTCTCCCATAGTTTGCCCCTCATACATGCATTGGATGTCTGCAGCATGCCTGGCATCAGGCACAGCCCTGTACATAACAAGAAGCTGAGATAGAGCACTGAGGCACATCTCAGGTCCAACAGGCACACAGAGAGACAGACAATTCTGATAAATTGTGATAACCTACAGTGGAACTCAACTGGAGGTTCAAGACTTGAGAAAGCTGTTATACTCTGAGTGAGGGCATTCTAGGCAGAAGGAATGGCATGGGGAGGGGGAGGGGGAGATCTGAGATTTGGCTGGGAAGGTTAAGTTGACTAAGGCATAGGTGAGTAGATCTGTTGGCATTCATCACGAGGCTCAGCTTACAGTGTTATTCTACCACATACCTGCATGGCTCCCTCCCTTGGTTCTTTCACGTCCTTGCCCAAAGTACCCTGCTTGGGAGGCCAGCTCTGGCTCTTCTATCTAAAATTTCAACCACTGCTCCTCCAGAACTTTATAACCCACATCTCCACTTCATTTTTCCCCTTGATTTTTAGCACTGTGCATTTTGTGTATTTTTCTTGTTTATTGTCTATGCCCCATAGAAAGTAAGCTATGAGGGCAGGGATTTTTGTCTTTGTGGTTCACTGCTGTCTCTCCAGTACCTAGAATATTGCCTTGGCACATTGCAGGTGATCAATAAAAATTTCTTGAATGAATGAATGAATGAATGAATGAAGCTGGAAAGGAAGCCATGGCAAGATTATAAAGGGCCTTATATGATTTACTCACATGTTTAGACTTTTTTCTTTAGGCAGTGAGAAATTATAATTTATTGACATTGTACACTCTTCTCTAAAGACCCACTGGCTAATCTTTGGAGAATATGACACCTAATTTGGTGACCAGAAAAGAGAGAGATAGAAGAACATTTATTTCTCTACAGTTTTCTGGTTTCATCTTAAGTGGTTATATAGTACCTTGTTGTTGATTCCAGCATTTTAAGTGCAATTTCTTTGTGGTTTAGTAAGTTATCTCTTGGTTATTTTTATGGTAATTCATTTTACATTGTCACATGTTTGCTTTCTCTCTGCATAGGTTTTGTGGTGGGCTAATTAAGGACTTAAAGAGGAAAGCACCGTTTTTTGCCAGTGATTTTTATGATGCTTTAAATATTCAAGCTCTTTCAGCAATTCTCTTCATTTATCTGGCAACTGTAACTAATGCTATCACTTTTGGAGGACTGCTTGGGGATGCCACTGACAACATGCAGGTGGGTATGGTTTTGGGGAGGACACAAATAGTACAACCCAGATTGCCTTCCTCACCCCTACAGCTCATTTAGAAGCAGATGGCCTTTCAGTTACTCAGCGTGATTTTCTTCCTTTTGCTGGATGCTGCATTTTACTTTGCTTCTGGCCTGCTGCTGTATTTCCAGCATTTTAGTAATTACAAAAATAGCTTGATGAAATCTAGATTGAGTCACAAGTGGGGAAAAGAAGGGAAGGAAATGAGGATATACAATTCTATTTGGGCAAAAGCATATCAGCTGCTTTAATGTCGTGCAGTGCACAAGGTTTGGATCTTTCACTACCTTAAGTGTATGGGCCATATACTGTTAAACTTGATGATCACGCTTTTTTTGGGAATGCATGATTAGCTCCATTTTACACATGAACAAATAGTTATCAAGCAATTGAGTGGTTTTCTTAAGATTGAATTTGCATATCTCCTTATAGGTCCAGGCTGGAGCTCAGCATTAATGAGTACTAGCCAAAAGTTGTTTCTCCTATACCTGGATCTGCCTGTCATCAAGCTGTAAAGACTGACTTATTTTGTACAAACCAAATTTGTTGGTTACTTTGCAGGTGGCATTTGCTTTCTTTTTGTACCAATCAAACCCAGAGTTTGAGTGATAGAGAAGATAATTTAAATTTGTGGAATCAATCAGAAAAATAGGTAAAAAATAACTTTCAGTTGATCCTTTCATTTAAAAAAAGCATTGTGCTAAGTGCTGAATACAGAGTCATGAATGAAACAGAGTCTCATGAATTTGAGCCCTTTTCAAACTCTGTCTTCCCATATCAGTACTTAATAATGCTAGGACTATGTGGCATTCATAAGTGTCAGTTTATTTTAAAAATTCAGCTGATTCCAAAAGATTCTTTTTCTTCCACTGCCATTTTCTTCCCGAGGCAAATTCATATTCCAGATTTCTGCCTAAATACAAACATGAGGTAGAGACTATCTATAACAGCTATGCTGACCCTTTTTACTAAAAAGGGTGAAATTACTTTTAAAATGTATTTTAGTTTTAAGTGCATGTTTATCTTTTTTGCCTTTATCTATTGCTGTATAACATAACCCCCAAACTTAGAGACTTAATCATTTAGAACAACCATTTTATCATTACCTCTCATGGTTTGGGGAGCTGATGGACTCAGCCGGGCAGATCTCAGTTGGGTCCCTCCTACTGGGACAGCTGCAGCCAGAATGCCTGCTGAAGTTGGAGTCATTGGAAGGCTTCTTTACCCACATGTGTGATGCCTGTGCTGGGCTGACTGGAACAGCTGGGGCCTGGTTGGCATCTCTCTTTCCACACTACTTTTCCAAGTGGCTAGCTTGGGCTTCCTCACAGCATGGCAGTCAAAGAGTAATTAGACTTCTTATATAGTGGTTGGCTTCCCTCAGAGCAAGTGTTCCAAGAGACCAAGGAGAAAGTTACACGGCCTATTTTGACAGCCTCATAAAAGATAGCATCCTGGGTGCTATATTTGACAGCTCAAGCATTATTGGAGGCTGGTTACCACTGCTCTCCTCTTCCTATTCCATATGGCTTTTTTGTTAAAATTACTTAAAAGTAATATACATTTTGGAACATAGCTCATTTGTATATTATAAATTACTGTGGCTTATAATATATGGACAAATACAATTCTATCATACTTGATTGTTATAGTAATATGTTGTACTATTAACAAATCATTATTTCTGAATAGAAACCATGCCTTAAAAACAATGAAAAAATCTTAGTTACATGACAGGATTCTCATGTGAAAGTTGTTTAACCCCATTCCTACAAGCACCGTTTCATTTTTCTTATTTGCACCAAATTAGTGGGTATAGCATTGGATAATAATAAAGCAAATGTAGACCTCCTAGACAACTGAATAAATATATTTGGTGGACAAAATTCAAAAGCACTAAAGGAGGGAAAATGTTCCTAAAGGAATCCCACAAATATAGGGTGATATATCTGGTTCTGGGGCTGTGTAACTTCGTAGATGGGAACTAGCAATGTTGTATTCTAGCCAAACAGAGAATGTATGACACTGCTACCATAGGCAAAAGTAGCTTGCATGTAGAGCCATGAAGTGATTTTTTCCTACAGCTAAATCATGTTATAGAGAATTTGAATACGGCATAACTGAAACTGATTGGAAGATTGAAATGTAGCATCTGTTAGGAAAGACTAACTGTATTGGATTCATTTAGCACAGGGAATAGGTTGCAAGTTTAAATGTCTGCAGAGGACAGGCAGGCCTCATATATGAGAGAAGGGAGTTGGGTGGGGATTGTGATGACCCTTGAAAGCCCATGCTCCACAGGGGAAGTTGCCACCAGCTTTGCTTGTTCTCATGTGCACCTGCACCAGTATTGCTTCATTTTCTGATTTTTCGAAGAGAGGCTGGAAATTCAAAGTCTTTGTGAAATTTGGTGGTTTTTAAAGACTGACAACTAATTAACACATTAAAAGTAACATTGTGCTGGACAAAGAACACATATTTGTGTGTTACTTATGAGAGACCTGTGGCGTGGGGAGTAGAAGCCAAGTGGGCCAGGATCCAGACATGAAGTATATGAAAAGGGTAGGTTTTTTTTTTCTTTTTTTTTCTGTTTTTCTGTTTCATAGACAAGAATGAATAAATTAGATTATAACAATGATATCAGTAATAGAACTTTTATAAAATCTGATCTACCATCAAATGGGATGGTTATTCTTCATCTAAATGATTGGCATAAAGAGTAACTAAGATGGATTATTCAAGAAAACAAGTGGAAAAGAAAGCCCTGGGAAAGTACCATGAGGCATACAGCCACATATTAAGAAAATAAAAGAAAGCTGTAATTAATAGGTAAAACTTTTGGGAGAGTTGTAAGATCAAAATAATTTTTTGTCGTTCAGAGTAAATAGGGATTTTTGTGTGTGTGCAGATAATTTTTTTTTTTTAGGAGGTGCCAGGGATTGCAATCTAGACCTCGTACATAGGAAGCAGGCACTCTACCACCAGCTGTACCTGCTCCCTCTGCAGATAATTTTTAAACCAATTTTTTTCGTGGACCTTCTTCTTATTGAGATGGGAACATTGTGACACTTCCTATGTGTTAGTTTATTGCCTTTTAGTAACTGAATTGAAATCTTTTGCAACCTCCAAAGACTTAGCTTTAGAATTCTGCATCTGAAACTCGGGAAGAGGTCTGTTAAAGTCTGTTAATCCCTCCTAGGGGAATTAATTTCTATATAAGTGAGTTAACGGGGAAGTAAAGGATTCTATTGTGTGATATATGTAGCTAATACAGGTACTTTTCTCCTCTGTAATAAATAACATTGCAAAGGCCTTGCTGATGGAGTAAGATGTTTTCTGGGCTCTGAAGACTTCAGGGGAAACAAATGCTTTCAGTAAGTCAGGATGTTTAATAGTGAACTAAAATGACCATTTACTGGATATTACTCCTGAGATTTGATGTAATTTAAACTATCTAATTCAAATCCATGAGGATATTTGCAGAACTAGTTTGGCTATTTCATAAGTAAATTTTCTTATCTCCATTGATAAATTCATAGAAGCCGCAGAATCATTATTGATTTTAAAAGTTTCTATGAGTAAAAATATTGAAAGATAATTTCCTCTCACTTGTGTAGTATTTTTCCTTTAAGAAATGTGTTAGCCAAGTCCTCCTCCTCAGCTCTACTAGTTTTTGGTAGTCACAGTGAGTGGCAGAAACATTGAGAGGGATAGAAAATTAATAATTGTTAATATATATTTGTTGAACTGAATTTTTCATTTCTTTTGGGTAGAATAATGCTATTAGCAAATGGGTTTATAGAACTAGACACTGGGCTTATAGATCTAAAATGATCTATCTAAATGGAAATTGACTAGTACATGCACACACGTCAATAATCATATATCTGAGTAATTTCACCTATTTCCTAGTAATTTCAGATATCCTAGTATTTTACATAAGAAAATTTACATAGGAAAAAAATTATATTGAGTCATTGTATCAGCTTTTCTTACAATGGTAAATGACATAGATTGGTATAGTTCTGTTTTAAGAACCAGGGAGTGAAGGAGTTTAATGGGTGAAAGGGTTTCTCGTGACTGAAGGGTCTGTACTTGAGAATACAGACATTTTGATGCTCTGCCAGAAGTCTTGACATGGCATCAAGACAACAAAATATTTTGTTGATTTTGTTGTTCACAGGTGTATGGCAGAGACTAGGTCATTCTTTCACAAATATTTATTATCTGCTATGTGCCAGACATGATTTAAAATTTTATGGATAAGGTAATTGAGCAAAACCCATAAGAATCCCTATTCTGATGGTGTTTACAGTCTAGAGTGTTGATAAAAACAATCTTTCTATACCCCCAAGAGATGCCAGGAATGGTGTGTAGTGGGCTTATTTAAGGGAGAAGTCCTCTGGCTTCATTTGGCTTTCCAAACACTGGACTAGGACTAGGCAGAAGCCTGAAATAATCTGCAGTTATATCGTGTGCCTACATAAATGTGGCAGTGGGTTATTCTCAAAAGCAAGGACAACTCCAATGAGTCAACTGAGAACAGTGTGCTTGCTTATAAAGGCAGGCAGCTCAGAGGAGGTTCACAGAGGGCCTTTATTTCCAGACTACAAATAGACATGGGTCCCGGATGGCAACATGTTGTGAAAACACAGATGAGTCACGGTACTGCTGTTGTCTAAGCAAACTCTTCTGCCAGCTTCTGTTCAGGAGGTCTTGCCTGCTAGAAGACAGGAATCTACATTTAAGCATTTATTTTAGAGCTGAAATATATATGCTTTCAGTGAAAATGTAAGAAAAAACAAACATCAAAATCTTTTCCTCCTTAGAAGAAGATCTTGTGAGCTATGTGGATTATTTCCAGTGGAACTATGTTCAAAATGAAATAGTTGAGGCTACCATGGCTCCAAGTATAATATGAATCTTGATGGCAATGTAGATGTCTGCATGAATTCCCAACTTGGCACAGAAATTTTGACCATCAGTCTGTTCTGAGAGGACTCTGGGGCTTACAGAATGGGTATTAACAGATTCCTCATTAAGTGTGGGCAATTAAGGTTTAGCTTAGGCCTCTGGGAGAAACTGAGTCACTTGCCAAGAGTTGACATTATATTCGTCCCTGGCTTGTGACTCTTTCCTGTTCTTAGAGCTCAATATCAAAGGAGTACAGTATAAGCTTTTTGAGGCTGGCAATTATACAACATTCTCATTGTGCTTTTCCATAAGTCACACCTTCATAATGCTCTGGTCCCTCTGCAATACTGCCAAGTAAACAAAGGCTTTTCAGCATTACCATCCTAAAAACATGTCCTGTCCACAGCCTCATTCTGTGATCCCCACGTTCCATTGTATTTGTATGCTTGGCTACGGAGCAAGTTCATGGTTCTATTCATTTAGATATTTTAAATTAAAATTTTAAATGTTGATGAGATTGTGGCATAACTATATATCACCAGAATTTATTACAATTATGGGCTTTTCATTCAAAGTACTAGCCAGAATGGAACCTTGATAGCAAACTAAATCAACAGATACTTAGGGAATTCTTAGTCTGTGGACAAGACACTGATAAAAGGAACACTTTTTGATATTTTGAGGTAATTCTTTGTTATTTAAAAATTGTATTTAGTTTTATGGAGCACAGAAATGAATTTTAATTTGAATCTTCATTGTTGATTGTGACTGACTGAACACAGTTAGTATGAAGACTGAGTGAAGAAAGTAATTTAATTTTTTCCAGGAGTAAATATAATCCAGTTTCAAAAACCTCTTAGCAAAAGAATACAGTTAAAAAAAAAAAAAAGAATACAGTAAGATTTAGAATTCTGTGAATTTCATGATATTTGTGGAACCCGCCACAGTACATTTTAAGGAAATTTGTCTTATAATAAGAAACATTTATAGCTGACATATCTAAATTTGAGGCTTTAACATACTGCTGTGCTGAGAATCGCTAATCAATCTGCTTAATTTGGAAATGTATCATTTCTTATTCACATATACTATTCCTAGACAAGACAGACTTTTTGTATCGAGCTTGTCATTTGCAATTTATGATTGCAATGTTAAAGCAAATTGATAGGACTATACAATAATTTCAGTTTCCCTAAGTGTTACAGTTTGGCATCAAAATGCATTTCTTCCTTGATGTGGAAATGTAAAGTGACTTGTTAATCTGCACCAGATACATATTCCAGTTTTAGAAAGTTAGGTAGAGATAGTCTGTTGCAATGATACAATTAGGTAGTTTTGGTAAGCAAAATTTAATAATCTCATTTAGTGACAAATAAGGGACTCTGCATTACTTATTTACCTCTAAGGAGCTTTGGCTGTTCCTTCTTTCAGGAAGGAACTTTAAATAATTTACTTCATTGCATATACAAGTTCTGAATTAAACCTGTTTGAAGTAAGTAATTTGTGATCAAAATTCATTTACCAGGATCTTATTTGATTGGGGTTTTCATTTGAAAGATCTTTGTTCTCTATTTAGTCTACCTTGTCAACTCTTTATTTTCTTGATGATCAGAAAATGATAATTTGGGCAGGGTTAGGAATCCCAAATGATGTTAAATTCTAAAATTATTTTGTGTTTAGCTTGCAATTATTTTGAAAGTAGCTTCACTGTTTTTAATAAGATATACATATTCATTGTAGAAAGTTCAAACAATGCAGAAAAACTATGTAGAAGGCAATTTGCTCCAAACCCGTCACCCAGAAATTTGTTAACATTTCCTTGAACACCTTTCCATACATCTTGTAGTGCATGTGTATACAGATAGATCTGTGTTTGGCATTTTAGATAAACAAGATCATTCTGTATATATGTATGTATGTATATACACATGCACACATATATGCTGTTTATAGCCTGACTTTTCCTTAGCACATTTCAGGACTATCCTTCTATTTGAATGTGGATCTTGATCATCATCTTTAATGGCTGCATCTCTCTCCCTATATATATGATGTCTGTGCTATAGTTTGTGTAATCAATCCCATATTAGTGGACCTTCAGTTTCTCCTAATTTTCTCTTTATAAACAATGCTGTGGTGATTAACAGTATTTTCATTCTTGGTGATTACATACTTAGGGTAAGTTCATGGCAGAATGATTGGATCTGCTCATTTTATGTTTTGATATTTATTGTCAAATTTCACTCTAGAAAGCTTATACCAATTTATATTCCTACCAAAAATGCACCAGAGGGCCCACTTGTCCTCACCCTTGCAAAATTGGATTTTTGTTCCATCTTTTCATTTTTGTCATTTTTAAGGGGGTTGAAAAATGATTGCTTATTACTATTTAATTCAAATTTCTTTGATTTTTAGTGAATGTGAATATCCTTTCGTATTCTTATTGACTATACTTCTTTATAAATGGTCTATTTGTGTCCCTGGTATACTTTTCTTTGGGGGCATTAATTTTTTTCTCATTAATGTTAGAACTCTCTGTATAGTAAGAATATTTTCCCTCTGCTTGTCATTAGTATTGTAAATATATTTTCCCTAGACCTATAATTTTTAGGAATGCCGGGGCTGGCAAGTCTGAAATCTGTAGGGCAGACCGGCAGGCTGGAAACTCAGGCAAGGAATTGATGCAGCAGTCTTGAGGCAGAATTTCTTCTTCTCAAGAAACCTCATTTTTGCTCATAATGCTTTCAGTTGATTGGATGAGGCATACCCACAATATCAAAGGGAGTCTCCTTGACTTAAAGTCAACTAACTGTAGATGTTGACTACATCTACAAAATACCTTCACAGCAACACCTAGAGTAATATTTGATGAAACAACTGGGTACTATAGCCTAACCAAATTGACACATAAAAGTAGCCTTCACAGTCTTTTAACTTTATTTGTGAATTATTTTACTTTAAAGATTTTAATTTTTGTGTAGTCAAAATCTTCAAAATTTTCCTTTAAATTTTTATTTTCATGGTATTAAAACTTAGGCTTTCCTTGCCCCAGGATTAGAAAAATATTTACCAATATATTTTAGTTTATTATATCATCATTTAAATTTTTTTACCCAGCAGGAATTGATTTTTGAGTAAGATTATACTGACATTTGATGGTGGGCACTTCAAATTATCTAGATACATATTCATAGCTTTTCAAACAAAAAAATTATTGTAAAGCCTCCTTGTCTTGCTCATCCATTCTATCAGACTTGGAGTGGAAACTCTTTTGGTAAAGTTTTGGCTCATACTTTTCCTTAGGTAGGGAGATAATTTGCTTCCTCCCTCCCCTTTTTTTCTCTGTCTTGCTGGAGAGTGTAAACAGAAATCCTGTTTGTGACGACAAATCACCTTAGGCAGAGTAGATGGCAATAAGAATTTGGCAGTTGTGATCAGTCACGACAGAAATCACTGATTTATAGGGTCTGGCTATGCAGATGAAATAAAAAATGAGGCTTGTGTATCCGATTTTCTTCCCCAGTTTAGATAAATGGTGTGTTTAACCAATCATTAACAATGCTAGCACGTAGTTTTTGGAGGAGGAAGAGAATTTGCTTGAATTGTTCAAATCATGCACCTCAGATTTGAGCCACTTGAGAATCACCAGGGGAATTTGAAAAAATACTGATTCCCCAGGCCTCATCTTCAGAGATACTGATTTCAGGGTGGAGATAAAGAATCAATATATCTATATACACACGCACATACATTTTAAAGCTTCCCAGGTAATTATCGTATGACGTTAGTTTGAGAAGCACTGATTTAGATACTTGGATCATTTCTCCATTTATTTTTGATCATGTGACTTGGCTTATGTTGTTGACCTGACATCAAACCTCATCCAGGTTGATTCAGCTCTGATTGCTTAATTCCAGTGGTCATGTTTAAAGGCATTAGGCTACATCATTGTTCTTGGCTAAATTTCAGATTTAAAGATTCATCTAGAAAAATTGAGTTTTATTCAACATTCTGTACTGTTCATATAAATCACCATCAACACCACCTGAAATATCTCTTTTTATGGTTAGAGACATGTTAGATTAAATTAAAAAGAAGCTTGAAATATAACATTAATGTTGGTAGATGCCACTAGAATACTTCATTTTCCAGGTTTCACTGGATTGAAAATCAACAGAGAATTAGGAAACGTTTTGTTTTCTTGGGCAAGCATGCCACTTTACTCTTAGCCTTTACTTCTTTTCCTTCTATTGTTACCACCCTACTCAGGGTTATAATTATTAATCCAGGTAATAAATTCCTTAATAAAATATACATAAATCAGCAAAAATCATTATATGAAGATAATACTAAATTGCAATAAAGTCAAAATTGACAGCAAAATTAAAAACAAATGTCTTATTATCTTGAATGTACTCACTTTACATTAGCCATGACAAAGGTGATGGCTCTCTCTGGCAGCCTTGTCACGTAGCTCAAAGACATAAAATGTTATTGTTACTAATCATGGTTGGATTTATTTTTTTTTTTCTTGCACAGCTTGCTCCTATGGTCTGATTTCTTATGCTTGATTTTATCATTTTGGGGCTTTTGATGTTCTGAAAAACAGGAATCACCTTTGGTTTAACTTCATACTCTGAAATAAGCAGAAATATATTCACAGATTGTTTAGGATGAGGATTTGACTTCACTGCTGTAAAGTAAAGCTAATTTTTAAATTGCAGTTGATTCTGTGTGTTTAGTTACCCAAAGGATGAAAAGAAACAACTCCCAATGTCCATAGTACTGCCCCCTAAGGCTTCTGTTGATTTACAACTTGCGAGAAATAATGAGGGTTCAGGTGCTGCTTTTTTTCCTTTTCCTCTAAGAACTAGTTTTCATTTTTTCTCTCCATGCCGCTCCTTTTGACTGTCTCTCTCCATCTTCTCCCTCTCTGGAAGGAATGAGAGACAAAAGAGGCAGACTGGAAAGCTGGAAAGAAGGAGATGAGAAGCAGTGAAGGAAAGGGAACTGACTTTTTTTTTTGGTATCTCTGCTTTGTGCTGGGTGTTACTCTTAGCCCTTTATATATTATTATTTTATTTAATCCAATTTTTTATCCTGTGAAGTAAGTCTGATTTTACAGAAGAGAGAATTAAGATTTAGAGACATTACCCTGATGGTAACTGGTAGAGCATAGATTTAAACTCAGATTTCCCTAATTCCAAATAATGCTCTTTGTGCTGAGTCACCTGGAAGAAGAGACCTTTAAAATCAACTAGTCCAACATCTTTATTTAATATCTAAATGAATACATTATGCATATGGTTCCTACTTATCAAAATGTATTATGTATCAAACTATTCTAAACATTTTCTACATCTTATCTGAGCTAATGTGCATACTAACCATATGTGGGTTTGATGGAGAAACTGAGGCATAGAGAGATTAAATAATTATGCTTAAAGTTATACATAGAATAAATGGTGCAGTATAGATATCAACTTTGAACCTTCTGACTCCAGCATCATTGCTATACTGTATCATCTCAATTATTTCTTCTAGATGAAGAAAATAAAATTAGGAGAGGTAAAGTGACACTCCCAAGACCATCAATTCGCTGGTGGCAGGATGGAGTCTAGAACGCAGATTTCTTGACTGCCAACTCTCTTCTCTTTCTACTGTTTCACAGTGGGTGTCATCTGATCAGAGTGGAATAAAATGAAAGTCCAACCTAAATAGAGCTGGACCGGTTTTTTGTACCTGATTCTGCCACACCTCAAAGCACAAACATCCACATTTTCGTGAATTGCTAGGGAGTTTGTTTCTCAAAGAAATGAGTTATGGCTACTAAAAATACACATATCCACAAACTTTTGCCTTCCTATGTCAGTGAACACTGAATATAATTAATCAGAAAAGGAGTTTCTGCTATTGCACTTTATAAATTGCTTTAAACTGTAGTTACAGTTAAACTGAAATTATTCGTTACATAAGAATATTTTAAAATTTTCTGTATTGTGGCTTGATGAGTAACATGTCAAAATGTGGTGAAAATAGTTCTTTTCTCAGAAACGCTGGAAGCATCTCTAACTTTAAGCAAGTTTCCAGTGCAGCATATATAATAAATCACCTGTCTCTGTTTCAAAATTGTCAGCAACAGAATGGAAACTATAGCACTAACCAAAGGATCAAATACTGAAATAAAAACAACCTGCCTTTTAACAGTCACATGGCTTCTATAAATTAATGTCATTTTCTGGACAAAATTAGTTATCTTTACTGAATGAACAACAACAGCTGTTGACCTTTGATAAGTGGAAGCTAGTGTGTGATTTGGGTATTTCTTCTTCGGTTCCTTTATCATTTACTGAGTACTTGCAAAGCACATAGAAGGATAGTGTATCACATGATGGGGGAAAGAGTAACATGGACATCACTGAAAAACCCTCTTTTTGTCCTCAGAGAGATTGATAGCTATGTCAAATAAACCAGAGAATTCTTTTCTTGTCAAATAAAACAAAGAATTCTTTTCTTTTCTTTTTTTGAAAAAGAAGTTTTAGATTACATAAAAGTTACATAAAAAATATAGGAGATTTCCATATACCCCACCCCCTTCCCTGCTCACATTTTCCCCTATTAATAACATCTTTCACTAGTGTGGTACATTTGTTACAATTGATGAACAAATATTGAAGCATTGTTACTAACCATGGTGTATAGTTTACATTATGGTTTACACTTTGCACCACACAATTTTATAGGTTTTGACAAAACGTATAATTGCCTGTATCCGTCATGGCAATATCATGCAGAACAATTCCAATGTCCCCAAAATGCCCCATGTTCCACCTATTCTTCCCTCTCCCTCCCCTCAGAACCTCTGGTGACCACTGTCTTTTATATTAATGTTACAAGGTAAAGTAGAGAATTATTGGTCTCATTATTCCTCCTCTATTCTCAATATTCTTCGGTACACCCAGGCTGTACTATATTTTGATCTTGTAATAGTGATAAGAAATAAGCACTCCTCCAAGCTTGATAAAGAATGATACTGCACAACTTTGCTTATCACATATACATGGAGAGTGGCTTGTCCAGCACACAGAGGTTTCAAGCACCTATCCTTTCATTTTACACACACTCTAAATTAAGTTGTAAAGAAAGAAAGATATATTATTTTTTAAAGCCCAATGTAAGTTCACAGGGGATGAAAGAAGTTATGTCCAAGACAATCCCAGGCAAAGGCACATCTTTAATCCTTGCTAAGGATGAGGTAGTGGGGTGGGCAGGTACATTCACCAGACTCGTGGCACATTGAGTGTGAATTTGTCTATAGACAAATTCATTTAAGCCCCCTGAATCCCAATATCTTCAAGTGTTAAAGATCAGGACAAATACTATCTACTGGACACCAGAGAATCCCTTTCTCTCATCTCATCTTTTGTCCTTGGACAAAAGGTTGTTTTGAATTGTTTCAGGCTTGTTTACTCACCATGTAAGAAGACAGAATCATTTTTTAATTGTCAACCCTTGGTTTTGTTTGTTTGTTTGTTTATATATATATATTTTGGCCCATCCCCACTTCAATCCTGTTATTGCATAGTGCTGCTCTAAAGGACTTTTGTCTGTTTTATGAATTGAACTCTATCCTTGAAGAGGAAGGCATCTTGTTGCAAATGCCATTCGAAGGTGAATGTTGCAGTATAAAAAATATTTTAAATAATCCATGCCACAAGGGTCAGCTAAGATGGCTTTTGAGTGGGGGTAGAACTTCATGTGTTTAAATTCTGTAAGTGATTTTTAAAAAAATCAATTTTCTGTAGTCATTTCACATATGTTTTATTTTCTGTAAAAATTTTAGTTGAATGAAAAGTTGTCGAAGAACTTTTGGGGCAGTGGAAAGAGGTAGCTTAGTGAGGCTGACAGGTGGATAGGTTAACCAAAAGGGCAGGAAATAACCAAGGAACACCTCAGTTTCCCCAGAAATCCACTCTACTTTAGTCAGGGGGTGGTTTAGATTAAGGGGCTGCTTTTTTATGTAAATATAAATCCTACTTCTATGAACATGCAATTTATAGTTTAATTGAAAAGGCATATCTTCATAGCACCATTTTGTTTTAGTATACACATAAAGTTACAGAGATCACATACTCTATCTCTACTGTGTGAATTAACTTCCCATTCAATATATTATTGTCATTTAAATCTATAGTTTATCTTTATTCATTTGAAAAATGTTTTATTTTATATGTTTGATAAACTATAAATCTATAGTTTATCTTTATTCATTTGAAAAATGTTTTATTTTATATGTTTGATTTAATAGTCATGTATCAAAAGATTTGTGTTATCTTTTTATATTTAAAAATAAAATCATTCATTGATAAAATTCTATTTTAAATTTACAAAAAGACCATCCTAAAAATAAATAAATGCTTTAACTGAAGACTGAAATAATGAAAAATGTTGGAAATAGGCTAGTTTGCCTTTACCTGAGTCATGAGTCATGAATAAAGAGATTAAGAGCAAAAGTTAGGATAATTTTATAAGTCAGTGATGCTTGATGACCCGTATTTCTTTGTTTCTCTTATGTGAAAGGAAACTAATGTTGGGTTGATTTCCAGAGATATAACTACAAGGAGATGTGGCCACAAAAATTTACCTATTCATGTCCCTGCACATTTACTTTCTATAGAGATAAAGTTAATTAAGGCTCTTGTATATGTTTATATTGGACAGTGAATATGTAATGAGAATGTTTTTGAAAGTGATATCTTCGAAATGCATGTGGAAGCCTCAATTAATAGCTTTAGTATGGATCAGATTCACCTTTTGCTTCTTATAGCCATTCCCCAGTCATTGCTCTCATTACAGTTCTTTGGAGAAATTCAGCCCTTGGAGTCGGGTGGAATGACTCCATTGTGTGTAGGGTGAATTAAAAGTTGGTGATATTCACATTGGTAAGAATTTTTGTTCTTCATATTTGTTTGATATGCTTGCTAACGCCCTCAGAATAGCATATATTCATTTAGCTTCACTTCCCTCGTAACATCGCAAATGGGAAGAAAATAGATGTGTTTCATTTAACACCTACATTTTCTTTCTATTAGGGCGTGTTGGAGAGTTTCCTGGGTACTGCTGTCTCTGGAGCTGTTTTTTGCCTTTTTGCTGGTCAACCACTCACTATTTTGAGCAGCACAGGACCTGTTCTTGTTTTCGAGAGGCTTCTATTTAATTTCAGCAAGTATGTATATACATATCTAATTATAACTTAGAATTGTTTAATGGTTGAACATTCATAGTCTAGATAGAGCATGGAATAATAATAAGGTAGATTCAAGAATTTGTCAAAATACTAGAATTTTAAGATATGGAAGTTGAAAGGACCTTAGATTTGAAAGGGGCATACTCATTCTACATTTGCATCAACTGAGGCTGAGTAAGCTGTATTACCTGCTTGCTCTCTTCCCAGTCATTCTCTGTCCTTCTTGTGCTGCTTTGTCCCTTGGGATGGGGGCGGGGCTGACCCCTATGTACTGCAATACCCAGGCTCTCTTGCTGTGTGACTCCGTTGGGTTTGACTAATGGGCACCACTAACTGGTGTATATCTCCCTCTCCCATCTCACTGTCTCTGCTTTGGCACCACACTCTGGCAGTGGCTTATCCCCCAGGACTATGGTAGCCCCTCTTCTGCAATTCTAGACCTTATCAGGCTCTGGTAACACTGTTCCTCCTTAGCCCTCTTAGGCCTGGCAGTAGTAATGGTTTCCTGCTATTGCAAGTCCCTGACTGCATTGCCATTCCTTGTTCCCCATACCTCTGCAAATAGCCCATCCATTAAGCTTTGACAGAATCCTGTTTTGAGTATGTGCCTGTTTCCTATGATTCTGACTGATATACTAGAGAAATTAAATGACTCGTTTAAGGTCACATGGCTTATTAATGAAAGAGACTGGATACTCCTTACTGGTCCACTGCTCCTAATCCCAATTTCAGTGTTCCTAACTAAAGATACCTTTAAAGAGTCAGCGGAAAGAATAATAACTAATTTATTGAGTGCTGACCATGTGCCAGGTACTATTCCTAAGTGCTTTACATGTTTGACTCATTTAGTTCTTGTAGCAATCCTATGAGGTAGGGACAATATCCAGTTTTATAGATGAGAAGCAGGCATGGAGTGAGTAGGTAATTGTCAACAGTTACCTCACCAGTCAGTGGCAGGACTGGGATTTGAATCCCTGCTTTCTGACTCCAAAGCCCACACCATTTTTGCAAGGAGAAAAACAAGTTAAGTGAATTATCCAAGTGGCCACATCAGCATACAGCATCAAAATCAAATTGGTTATTGTAGCCTTTTTCTAACATACATGATACTTTGAAGAGCGCATTGGCTTTGCAGATTGGTCTCATTGTTTAGATAGATTGCACAATTTCATATGGCTTGCTAGAACTTTTTGGAATTTCCGTATTCTTATATTGGTATACATTTTTAGGATTTTAATTTTAGAATTGTCATTACCTGTATAGTACCTCATGGAGTTAAAGATTCATATGTAATCTTTGAAACTGTGTACATAATCAAAAATGATAAAAAAGTACCTGAAGAATGAGGATTTAAAATGAGTTTTTAAAAAACTGCATTTAGAACATCAGGAAGAGTCCTTGGAGAATTTAAAGGTCCAAATTTTAAATAATAAAAGTTTTCTCTAGGTCATTACTACCAATCCCTCCTCCATCACAATTCTCAGAAGAACGTTGGAAAGAATTCTATTTGTGTCAGTTTACAGAAAGAGTCAAACAGTTTTTATATGTTTAAGAAAACACTGTGTGAGAGAAAAAAGCCTTTGTGGAAAGATTAAACAAGTATGTACTATAAACAGGAACAAATGCACAACCTTTGGAGAAAGATTTATTAGATGCAATGTGATCAGAGCCTTAATCTACCGAAAATGTTTGCCTGCCAGTTTGCTTTAGATAATTGTGGGATAGAGATTATTTCCTTTCACTAAGCAAGTTCCTTTCTCACTTTCCCTTCTGTTTCATCATAATTGGTAATGTGAACATAGTGCTATATGATTTATTTGAAAGCAGTTGTAAAGCAGTGAGAAACTTTTGAGAAACCGTGCTTTAACTTCATTGCTGATATGTGGGTCTTATGTGACAAACCTTACAATTTTATTCACAATGCTATATAATTTTATCTGTTATACCAGCAGGCAAACATTTTGTCTAGATATGGGGCGTTTGTGTATATCACTATCTCCCAAACTGTGTTTCATCAATTACTAGTACCATTAGATGTTCCATGATAAAGAGGTTCTGTGATCCCAATGAGTTTGGAAAGTGCTGCATATTATATCACCCTGTTGGTGTCATGTACTTTGCACTTTAGTACACTAAGGGTTCTGAGAGGTCCTTCAGTAAAGAAACTGTTTCATATTGGCTTGCCCAGATTTTCTGAAGCATATTTCACTAATTTTGAGAACTAGGTAAATCCTTGTTTTGTAGCTTTAGTGGAGTCTAACAGTAACTACATAATTCTTCACAGATTTATCTCTGATAAAACTGTGAAGTTTAGTATTTTCCCTGTAAACTACAGAATCTTAAGGGAATATAAATACTGTGTTATTGCCCCTTAAAATTAGTATTAGAATGAAGAAAATAATCCACAACTTTCTAAAACACACGTCGTTTCCTTTCCCAAATCTGCAGTCTCTTTTGCATTATTTTCACACATTGTATCCCAATAATAGAGAATTAGATTCGTTTTTTTCCCTTCAGCGAGGATTCTGAAAGAAATTTTAACAATGTGTTTTAAACTGCATAAAAACTTCACAATTAAAGAAGGATTTTTAACCTGTATTATTGTTATTTGGTCATTTAATAGTTTCTTTTCTATATTCATTGAACAATTTACTTAACATCTTTGAGTCATTTTTTTCCTGTATTATATTACCTGATTTATCCCTTTAGTTTAGGGAGTGTATGTCTTTTTGTCAGTGGCTGAAAGTTAATTTCTGTAGGATTTTTCACATGTGAGTTTTTCAGTTTGTTCATAGGCTTGATTTAATGCTATGTAGAAACCATAACTCAAAATATCTAGGAACACTGAATGGTGCCATCAGGACATAAAATATTTTCTCCTTCTAATTAATGTGGTCTCTTCTTTAGTTCTCTGTTATCATTTCCTGTTACTTTTTATAATTTAGTAGCTACTTAAAATTGGCACCAAAGGGACTGATAGTCTTATTGGGCATAATACCATTTTATTGTAGTTAATACTGATGATCAACTTGTTTGAAAAAAGTTTCTCAATTCTTATTCCTTTTTCTTGCTTCTCTAAACATATCACTTTATGTTTAGTGATATGTTCTCTGAACATATCACTTTAATAATGAGTTGGTTTTAATGATTTTATTTGGGTCATTCTTTTTGATCTGCTCTAGGAGTATTTGAGTCTTTTAGTAGCTAATTGGGGTGTGTTTTTTATTTTCTAAGTTTTAAGTTTATACATGGATTTTTTTCCTTGTCCCCAAAATGATGGTATTCCTGACCATTAGCAAGTGAATGCATTAGTTTCTCATCTTGTCCTGTAAACATCAATTCTATAAACAATTACTACCTTTTTTTAATCAAAATTGCTCTTTCAACTAGTTAGGGAATAAAAACTAGGTAATTGTTTAAACTTCTATTTTAAGAAAAAAGCCTGTTGACTCAGAATTATTAAAACTATGTTTCTTAGCCCTGACTCTGACATTGACTCATTGCATGATAATGTAAATCATCCCAAATTCCTAGAATTCAACTGTTTTATAATCTATGTATCTAACAGAAACATGAATAGGGTCCCAGACTTATGTGGAACTGGAAGGGAGTACAAAATCTGTCTTCAGAAAGATTCCAGGACATCCACAGAAGATAACTTTCTTCAGCCATGTTAATAATCTCCTGTCTTGATGATATATTCTAGTTTGTGTAGTTGGGTGAAAGAGGGAAACAAAGCACAATAACTTTATTGCTCACCCTCTCATGAGCTAGATATAGATTGGCTGGAGGAACGATTGTGTACATTTTTTAAAAACCAGTCCAAGAATTAAGAGATTTGGTTTCTGGTCTAGCTCTGCCATTAAAACCTTAACATTGGAAAAATCATTTTTTCCCTTGGCCTTGTTGTCCTGATCTTAAAATGAGGCATATTAGACTGATTGATATCTAGGGAACTTTTTTTAACAACTTTATTTCAAATTCACAAAAATAAAAGAACAGAAAAGAACAGCTCAACAATTTATGGAATACTCCTAAAAAGTTATTTTTCAGGCACTTTTTTTCTTTATTTTTATTTTTTAGGCTCTTTTATCTCATCTAACTCCAACTGCTAACTCAGTTGTTCTTCTAGTGTTCAGAAAGATACACAGATGAACACAAATTAGTTAAATGACATAGTCAATGTCTCATTAATGAAAAAAAAATGAAGAGAAAAAAAATGCTTAATTGTATTCATATCTCACAAAACCAGACTCCATGTTCTTTTTTTTTTTTTTACCTTTTGAATTAATATAGTACCAACTTTGTTTTTGCTACAAAAACAGTACAATATTGTTGTTAACTATAGTCCATAAATTACATTAGTTATATTTTCCCCATGTATCACTGCATTCTTAACATCTAGGGAACTTTTAATGTTATCATTCTATCATTTTCAGCTATTATACAATGGTTCTGTTTTAGTTTTCTAAAGGCTGTCAATGCAATATACCAGAAATGGATTGGCTTTTACAATGGGAATTTTTTAGGTTAAAAGCTTGCAGTTCTGAGGCTGTGAACATGTCCAAATCAAGGCATCATCAGAGATGCTGTCTCACCAAAGGTCAGTCGGCTGCTGGTGATCATAGACTCCTGCCACATGGCAAGGCAGAGTGGCAGCTCTAGCAGTCTCTGCCTTCTCCTCCAGGATTACTTTCCTCCCAAGCTCAAATGTGGGTGATCAGGCACATGGCAGGGCATAATGGTGGTGTTGGCTTTTCTTTCCCGGCTTCTCTGTCTCTGACTTTTTTCCTGTGTCCATGGCTTTTTAGTCCTCTGTTTATAAAGGACTCTGGTAAAAGGGCTAAGACCCACCCTGGGCCACACAATCTAATCAAAGGCCCTTAACTGAGCCATCTAATTGAAAGTGATCTAATCAAAAGTTTCCTTAACTGAATCTAATCAAAGGATCCCATCTACAATAGGTTTACTGGCATAGGAATGGGTTCACTTTAAGAACAGGATTTTTTTTTGGCATCCACAAAAGACTTAAGCCAGCACAGGTCTCCTCTGGTAACATTTGATAGCTCACAGGCTGAGTTTTGGTACCTGCTTCAGTCAAGTCGTAAGCTACAGGCATGCATGCATTCATTCAGTAAGTCCTTGTTAGGCATCTTCTATGTGCCAGGCACTATGCTAGGTAAAGAATTTGAATTTTATTCTAAGATTAGTGGGAAGCCATTGAAAGGTTTTAAGCTGGAGTGTCTGATTTACATTTAAAGATATTTTCTGTGGTGTGGAAATTGACTTTGAGCAGGGCAAGCATGAAAGTGAGGATATCAGTAAGACAGTTCTTATAACAATAAAGCCAAGACTTACTGGTGGCCAGGACTGGGTTGGTAGTGATGAAGTAGGAGAGATGATGTCTTTTAGGAAAATTAAAATACATAGCTAGCAGTTATCAGAAACCCATTGTCTGAAAGCAAGGCTGCAGACCTTCAAACATGCATGAACCTTGATTTCTTTTTCTTATATAAAAAATGTGAATACTACTCTCTGTTGTTTCATCACAAATAAATTATGGGTAAGAAAAAAACCAAAAACCCAGAAACCCACCCAACATGGTAAAGCACTCTTCACATAATTTTACAAGAGTCAGTATTGTCTTAGTTTGCCATGGCTGCTATGACAAATACCACAAGATGGATTAGCTTAAAGAACAGGAATTTACTGTCTCATGGTGTTGGAATCTAGAAGTCCAACATGAAGGTATTGGCAGGGTTTGCTTTCTCCTGGAGCCTATAGCATTGCAGCAATCTTCTGTCACATAGCGATCTTTCTCTCTCCTTGTGTCTGCTCCTCTGATTTCCACTGACTTCTGGCTTCTATTGACTGATTACATCTGAATTTCCTCTGCCTTGTAAGGTCCCCAGTCATATGGATTAAGGCCCACCCTAATTCAATTTGGCCCCATCTAAATAGAATCTTCAAAAATCTCATTCACAAATGAGTCCACAAATGAGTCCACACTTCAACTAATCATAACATATTTAAAGGTTCACACCCACAGGAACACAGATTATGACTTAAACTTGTCTTTTGTGGGGGACATGATTCAATCCTCAACAAGTATGAAATGGTAAAATGTCATCATCTTTTCCTAGTTGTGAGTCTTGAACTAATTCATGTGTTAGAAAATAAAAGAGAAATGAAAGACAATGCCTCCTTAGATGGAGGGGCAGATTCTAAGTCTGCTTTGCTATGGGACAGAGAAAAACAGAAAAATAGTTGTTCCTACATGTAAATTTAGCAGAAGGAGATTTTATCTATGGGCAAGCTTCATAAGAAGTGGTATTGTTTGACTGAAGCATGGCAAGCACAGACCTTCTTGATCTGACTGCAGCCTACATTTCTAATCTCATCTTCTCATGTTGGTGGCACTGGATCCACAGTGTGCATTTCAGACATCTCAAGCCACTTGCCTTTTTATGTACTCTTTCCTCTTCCTGGTCTGACTTTATCTGGTCTGCCTGGAAAGCTTCTACTTATCCTTGAATAACTTGAATTCTTTTTTCTGCAAACTTTATCCCCCAGCTGGAATTAGTTATTCCTTCTGCTGTGACACTTGGTATGAATCTTTATTTTATTTTATTTTATTTTTTCCAAAGATTCATTTATTTTATGTATTTATCCCCGCCTTGCTGCTTGTGCTGCTGTGTCCATTCGCTGCGTGTCTTCTCTGTGTCTGCCTATCTCCCCCTTGCTGTGAGGTCTTGCCGCATCAGCTCACGGCGCCGCTCGAGCCGGCCTGCCCTCACAAGGAGGCGCTGGGAAGCGAACCCGGGGCCTCTCATATGGTAAACGGGGGCTCTATCCACTGAGCCACACCCGCTTCCCCTTGGTATGAATCTTTAGATAGTGTATCTGTCAGGTTTCTCTAGAGACAGAGGATCCACAGGCTGGCTGGCTGGCTGGCTAGATAGGTAGGTAGGTAGGTAGGTAGACAGATAGATAGATAGATAGAGATTTATTATTAGGAATTGGTGCACGCAAAACCATGGAGGCCGACAAGTTGAAACTCTATGGGGCAGGCTGCAGGCTGGAAACTAGTAAAGATGCCATTGAAATCCTGAGCCTGAGTTCCCCAGAGGAAGCTGGCAGGCTGGAAATTCTAGTAATAGTTGACGTTGAAGCCTAGAAGCAGCAATTCTTCTGATCTCTGGAACCCTCAGTTCTTGCTGTTACAACTTCCACTGGTTACCCACATTATGATGGGTAGTCTCTTTTACGTAAAGTCAACTGATTGTAGATGCTAATCCCATCGATGGAAATGCCTTCACAGTAACAACTAGGCCATAATTGACCCAACAGCTACACACTATAACTGAGCCAATTTGACACATAAAATTAACCATCACAGGTGTCGCTTAGTATTGTATAGACTGATTATTTGTTTATAAATTTGTCTCCTCCAGAAGATTGTGATGACATGAGAACAGAGAACATATTTATCTTAATGTCTTTAGTAACTAGAAAAGCCCATAAGCATTTATTGACTGCATTTTGGATATCAATGTTATGCTTTCAACTTGCTTACTCTGTAAAGTACATGAAGGCAGGGAATATATATATATATATATATATATATATATATATATATTAGAAAAGTTGTAAGTTTACAGAACAATCATGCCTAACATATAGGATTCCCATACACCTCCCCAACACCCATACCTTGCATTGTTTTGGAACATTTGTTATAATTGATAAAAGAGCATGCAAATATTACTACTAATTAAAGTCCATAACTTACATTAGGTGTATTTTTCCCCATAAACCACCTTATTATTAACACCATGTTAATAATAAGGTGGTTAATAACATGTACATATAAATTGTACATTTGTTATAGTTCATGAAAGAATATTCTCATATTTGTACGTTAACCACAGTCCATCATCTACCTCAGGATACACTGTATTACACTGTCCGATGCCTTTAACAATCTATCCAAAGTGTACACTTGGTGACTCTCAGTTTCATCACAGAGTTGTGCTGTCGTCCCTCAGACAATTTTGGAATGTTTTCCTTACTTCAAAAAGACAGATACCCTTATACACCCCTATTATTGACCCTTGATGCAACAAAATTACAATATTACTGTTACCTATAGTCCATAAGTTACATTAGTTGTATTTTTGCCATGTATCAACATATCCGTAACATCTTGTAATAGTGACATACATTTGTTCTAGTTCATAGAAGAACATTCTT
The DNA here is from genome assembly GCA_029593785.1 of Cabassous unicinctus. Classification (NCBI taxonomy): domain Eukaryota; kingdom Metazoa; phylum Chordata; class Mammalia; order Cingulata; family Chlamyphoridae; genus Cabassous; species Cabassous unicinctus. The sequence goes on along the minus strand of JAQZBX010001001.1, from coordinate 36,185 downwards.
GTATTTGTACTATTATCTACAATCCTCATCCACCACCAAGTTCACTATGTTATACAATCCCATTATTCTCCTCTAGATTTCTGTCTATTGACACCTACATCCCTAGACTATCTCTTTCAGCCACTAAAACATTTATAAATCAGCAGTGTTAGTTATACTCACTATAATGTGTTACCATCAACTTCATCCATTTCCAAAAATTTACAATCAGCCTTATTGAAAATTCTACATACGTTAAGCATCAGGTCCCCATTCTCAACCCTCATTCTATTTCCTAGTAAGCTATACTCTAGATTTTAAATTTGTTCTTATTAGTGAGACCATACAGTGTTTGTCCTTTTGTGTCTGGCTTATTTCACTCAACATAATGTCCTTAAGTTTCATCCATGTTGTCATATGTATTATGATTTCATTTCTTCTTACAGCTGAATAGTATTCCATCGTATGTATATACCACATTTTGTTTATACATTTATTGGTTGATGGACACTTGGATTTTATCCATCTTTTGGCAATTGTAAATAACGCCGCTCTAAACATCAGTGTGCAAATGTCAGTTTATACAGGGGCCATATTTATTGACTGAGCAAATTAATGAATTATTCACATAGAAATGCTGTGACTACCTTTGATGCGCTGTTCTCTAGCTTCTGGCATTATTTCTTTATAGTCGCATAATACTATCACCAGATCAAATCCTTAAACTTAATTATTTCTGAATAAAATAAAAAAATGGACTTTATACCTAGTGCCAAAAGGGAATATTTGTATTTTTAGCAATAATTCCATGGATATTTGGTAGTTTTATATTATTCTTTTTGTTCCATGGAGGAGGAACCTAAATACTTTCTTTCTTCTTTCCAGGGACCATAATTTCGACTACTTAGAGTTTCGCCTTTGGATTGGCCTGTGGTCAGCCTTCCTGTGTCTCATTTTGGTAGCCACTGATGCCAGTTTCTTGGTTCAGTACTTTACTCGCTTCACTGAAGAGGGCTTCTCTTCTCTGATTAGCTTCATCTTTATCTACGATGCTTTCAAGAAGATGATTCATCTAGCAGAATACTACCCCATCAACTCCAACTTCAGAGTGGGCTACAGTACTCACTTTTCCTGTGCCTGTGTGGCACCCGACCCAGGTGAGGACATCCTGCTTAATGTTCTGTATTTGCCCTGTTTGGGAGAAGGTGTAAGCTCCATGCTTACAAAATATCAACATGGTATGATTCCCAGGAAAGTTTTTCTCTGAGAAATTGTCTTACTGAATTTGAAGTCTCATTGCCTGAAGCATCTTAGCCATGTGACTCAATCAGGAAGTGAAACTAGGAGCCCTGGAATGTGAACAGTACAAGCTCAAAACTTTGAAATGAGCCCAAACTGTCACATTTGCAGTAATTATATACATTATTCTCAATTTTGTTATAGGTGAAGAAAAACAGGCGCTTACATCAACAGTTGTAAAAACCAGAAGAACGTAGTTCTCTGAACTTCTGTCTCATATTTTGCTGCTTTGTTATGGCTACAGGAATCACTTCCTTTAAATAAACTCTAAATAGATCATTTTAAGTCTATAGAAGAAATAAAGAAGATTCTCACTTAATATAATTTTAAGCATGAAATTTAAAAAGAAATTTAGACTGGAATCACCCTAGTGGTAATGTATATATAGTCTTATGATTCTTCCCTACTAGACAATGTAAATAAGAAAGGAAAGGAAAAGAAGTAATAAAAGAAAAAAGAAAGAAAGAAAAGAAGAAATGTTATACTCTAGGAGGAGATTTATATTCTAGAGTAAGGAAAGACATTAGAGTAAGAGTAACTTCTGGGTAAAGAATATGAACCTAAACATTTAGCAATTGAATATCCTTCTTGCCAAATATGAGTCAATATCAGAAATTCTTCTAAAAAATTGTTCTACTTGGTCTTTGAAATTTTTTCTTGGAGTAATTCATCATCATTTTACAATATGGAAGGCATTTAACACTTTTGATAAAATTTCTTTCTTTCTGTTCTAGTAGAATAAGGGGTAGACATTAGAGTCAGACAATAAAATGGCAACAGTGCTAGCGACCCCAGTTTATGTGATTAGCTAAAAAGGTCAATATCCCACTGAAATATAAATTTGTATACAATCCATGCTTTTTGACCAAGGCCTTGTATTGCTAGAATTTCTGTGTTGCAGTTTTCTGAGACTCTAAACCTTGGAGCACGTTCTTGTAATATTCACTTTTACTTATAGAATGAGAGAAAGTTCCTTTATGTGTATAGTAAAACAAACATGATTATATTATAGACTGGAATGCAAAATTCTTATGCATTTAAAAACTAAACACGAGACTATGAAGAATTTTTATGCTTGTTGCATGGTATGTCAGATTACTCCTAAATATTTTGGAGGTGCTTCTCTGCCACTTTGGTGGAGAAATCTTAGAAGAGTGATATGCATCTTGATTGGTGAGAGTAAGAGAATACTACCTCCCCCAAAATGGGTAATCAGTAACATTTATGAAAAGGTAGGGCACTTCTGGGTTTTGCACTTATAGATTCTACTTGTCTTGTGTAAGGAAAATTAACTCACACAAAAATAAAACCCATGCTTGAAGGCAAAGCTGTGAGAGGTACAAAGATTCAGGTGAACCTGAATGACATATAGTTATAAAAGCCTATTAGTGTTAAGATGTATACAGATTTGAAGTATTTTACAGTTATAAAAAAGTGCTAGAAAGAGGGGAGGAACACAATACATGTAGATGCTATTATTAGAATCAATTAAATAATGCTCCCCAGAGAAACATAGATGTAATATACAACTATGTGGAGTTCTTCTTACAAGAGAAGAGAGTAAAGCCCCCAGTGACTGTGCAACCTGAACTTTCAGGGACAGTCTAGATGATAAACACTCAATATTAGATTAACTGACATATGTCATTATGGGATTTTTAACTTTCCTTTTGTTTATTTTTTTCTGTCGATATATATTATGTATTTATTTATTTAGGTAAAAGTTTGTAAGTTCACTTCTTAGGAAAGTCTGAGTAATCATATACCAAGATTTTCTAAAGGAAAAATAAAACACCATTCAGCTTTTCTGAGGTTTTGAGGTGTTCATAAAGGCAGATATGAGGAGGGCCTTTGTCAGCACACCTGTCACACAGAAAAACCATCTACCCTATGTCAGCGCCACACCTACCTGAGGCCAATGAAAAATTGCCTTCATTATTTTATTAATTGGATGCTGGCAGAGAAAGTAATATGAAACCAAGAAGGCAAAACAAAAATTCTACATGTAATTTTCCTCCCAAGAGGGATCTTTGATTTCCTGAAAATGTGATATTGAGGTTCAATGAATTTTACACACACATGGCAAGTACTGGCTTAAGTGGCAATAGCTTTTCCTATAACCTGTTTCCCCAGGTTGTGTAGTCAGTCCTGACTATCGAAGGAGCTGTCTGCCGAAGACTCTGACAATTCCTAACACCTCTCTGTGGTTCCAGTTAAGCATTGTGGCAGGGCTTTAAAGTCAGAAAAACTTGACTACTTCTAGCTTGGCTAATGCCAAATGAGTGACTTTGGACAAGGTCCTTTGCCCAAGGCAATTTAGTCCCAGCTTCCTCATTTTAAAAATGGAGTTACTAATAATATCTACCCTATAGACTTGTTTTGAAGAAAAGAAAATGAGGTGTTACAGACAAACTATTTAATAGCACAGTGTTTCTGATATGTAATAAGTAATTAAATGTCAGCTGTCATTATTGTTGCTGCTATTATTCATTAAATTTATGGTTACGTGGTGTTTAGCCTTAAAGTGTGAGTGATAGAGCAAACAAAAGAGCCTTTACCATCCCCCTTTCTGCCCGTACAAGACCTGTTGGTCACGCCCTGTATTTCTGGAGTTGTCCAGAGTAGCACTCAAGAAAGATGTGTACATGAATGTGATGCATTATAAGGAGCAGTTCTGTTTGGGGTTGGAAAAAGGCAAATGGATATTTGCATTTTCATTACACTCTCATGTTTTATTAAAAATACCATAAGATTACTGGTTGTGTGTATTCCCTATAATGTTAATACTTTCTGATAACTTTAATACTTCCCAATAACCTTAATACTTTTTGATAGAAAACTGCCTTGTTCTACCATCACTTTTGTGCTTATTGATGGAAAACTGAAAATTTATGGTGAGAGAATAATACAATTAAATGTACGGCTAGAGTAAGTATTCTAAAAACAACAGAGGATGCGCCTTTTATCACAGCATGCACTCCTAGTAAAAGAATTCAGTCAATGAGTCAATAATATTTAAACTGGCTGATGTCTTGTTTTTCAACACTGGGACAGTATGTTATAATGTTACAATAACTAGCAACTGCACAGATGGAGAAGTGATCCTGCAAACTGAGAAATGATTTTATAAAGATGGAAATAAGGGTCACTTAATCACTGAGAAAACCTATTCATGGCCATAAAATGTTATGGCTTCTTTTTGCTTTTGGAAGACGACTCTTCCTCCTCTCCTCTTTCCTGATCTTTCTTGTTCTCACTTGCTTCCACAAAATCTCATCACTTACTGGTTTTCCTTTTCCTAATGCCCCTTTTCCCCATCCCGTATTGCTATCTGTTGCTTGGTCCACCCAAGTCATATACCCAGGTTTACTGAAGAATTAAGAAGCCCAGGTGCTAATGCTGTGAAGGAAAACCAGCCTTGTAGGTTGACACATAAACCAGGGTGGATATGTGGTTTCTGTGCTAATATTTCTTTTTCTCAGAAATGGGGTAACTATTAATTAATGTGATGATTACTGGTAGAGGTAATATAGGAGGTAAGATGATTATTGTGCAGAGGTGTATAAGGAAGAAGATAATTCAGTTCAAAAACCAAAAGTGAATACTGAAAAATATCTGATTGAAGGACAGTTTGCAATGTCTCATTTCATCACCAGCACCCCAATTTAGAACATTGTTAGTGCCATATAGTGTAAAAACTCCTATATGCTTTGGAGTAAAGCAAAATGAGTTTGAATTTCGTTTCTGCTACTAAGTAGCAGTGTGATCCTCAACTAGGAACATTACATAATCTCCTTAAGTCTGTTTCATAATCTTTAAAATGGGTTAGTAATTGTACCCACTCTTGAATGAGATAATATTTGTAAAATTGTTTGGCATTGAATGGGCACTCAGTAAAAATCTGTTCCTTTTCTCATTTCTCACAGATATATAAAAGATGGTCCAGTCAGTTTTATTTTTTTGGTTGTATTCTTTTAAAGGATTCAAACACTTAATTTTCCCAGAAATATTCCTAGGGAAAGATACTAACTATGCTTATACCAGAAGCCTATAAACAATCTACCAGCTAATATACTGTCATAGATAAATATGAAACGTTGAAGCCATGAATAAAGAAAAAAAAGTTTAGTTCAGTGTTTTATAATTAAAGAATTTAATGCTATTCCACTGAAATCACGGCTACAAAAATGTACACTATGCATTGTCATGTGGATGACTTTAAAGCCCTAAAGGCAAGGAATTCTCTTAAGAGGAATCTATCTAATTCTTTCAAAAACATAAATATTAGAAAGTTGTAAATAGGGAAAAGGACATAGAGTTCCTTCCGTCCTTTTCCCCTTCTCCTTTTCTTGTCTTTCCTGCCTTCTCCTTCCTTTCCATTCTTCCCTGAACAAAAATGGGTGTACTTCATCATTCTTTTAAAATTGTGCTACTTGCAGTGAAGTAAAATATATGAACTCACACACACACACATTGCTTTTATGAAATGTGTTGTTTTTAAAATAGTATTGATATTTTAATGGCCAAGGTCAGATTTTCATTTTCATTTGACCTGGACTTTAGAAATAAATTTCTCCTCTAGTACCTCTGATTCATTACCTCATGTGTAAAGGTTGCAGTGACTATAGATTCAAGGGCACATTAATATTTTGGAAAGGCCCAAAGTAAATTTTCTGACCAGGTGTTGGTTTTGTATCTGGAGGGGAAAGAAGCCTTGCTAAAAATGATGAACAAATTATAAAAGCAAGAAAAATCGCCTCAAGGGGATAGGCACTGTACTTTATTGTTAACAGAAGATATATATTTTATTGACTCATTGTTGACTGTTCCAGGGAGAACATGCTTAATAATGAATGGATAATTAAGAGAATTAAAGCCCTTTTAAGGTACCAAGTGTGCCACTGTCTATAGTGTCATAAGTAAAAGATGACCTTTTCTCCAATTTGAAACTATAAGACCAAGTCAAGTGACTGGAAGTAGCTACGGCTTCCATTTCCACACCTTTATTATATTCACAAGGGGAGGAGTCTTCTGAATATTCTAAAACAGTTGTCACTAGAGTAGAATTTTAATATTATAGCTTTCTATATAATTTTTCTATTATCTTTATGGATGCTTTGTGCCAATATGTTATCACCATTAAAACAGACTGCTGGATTGTCTCCTGTGGTCCCATATTATAGTCAATATGTGTTTAGTAATTAGAAAGCCCAATTAAAAGAAAATTAGGAAATAGAAGATAATCCTAATTTATCTCCCATGACCTGCATCATATTATATTCCATTTTATATTTATTGTGTGCCATTCTCTCTTTAGATTATGAAGTAGGCTTAAATTACAGCTAATAGTTAAACAGGAAGTACAAGGTCTTCTTGTGTAGAATCACTCAGGCCTGTATCTGAGAGGATACTTTACCAACACAGTTGACTTTTTATCATTCATTGTACTCTGGATTTTGACATATCATTGGTACTTGAAAGACCACGGTTTTTGTTTCCTTTTTCTGGCTTAACACATATTTTTAGCAGTTTCTATATAACCCCTTGCAGGAAGCAGAGAATTTGAATAATCACCAGAACTGCATAATTCTTTAGCTTTAGGTTTGTATAAAAACACAGATTTGGAAAAGTTACTCCAGAATGGTTTCTATAACACATCCTAAATGTAATGATGGGTGGATGTGGAAGAGAAGTTTTTATGATAATAGTGGCTAATTCTGTCCAGCCTGTCATTCTGTTACTGTTTTCCATTTACTCAATTTTCTCAAAATGTTGCTTAAATACAATAGAATAAAACATTAAAATTTCATGAACATGGAGAATAATCTTAATGTTTTTTTCTGCTTCACAGCAGGTTAATTAGTTCCACATTATTGTAACCCTAAGGCAATATAATGAGAATAGAGATTCAGATTAGCTTAGCATTTATTAAGTGCCATTCAAGAACCAAACATTTTACTAGGGGATTTTAATAAACTGTATTTTAAAAACATCATATATTATTTAATCTTCATGAAAACCTAGTGAGGTAGCTGACATTCTTCCCAGGGGTGAAGTTCTGTTTTCTCCAGGTCATATGGCTAGTAGTAATCTCAGCTACCATTTATTTAGCTCTTACCTTGTGCTGGACACTGTGCTAACAATTTTGCCTACTTGTCTTATTTAATCTACACAACAACCTTATGAAGTGGATGGTTTCGGATCCATTTTCACAAATGAGGTACCTGTGGTTGCCAGAGACTTTGGAGGCACTGTGCTCTACAGGTGGTGGGCCAGAAGTCAAGCCCAGTTCTCCTAGTACTCCTTTCTCTAAATTGTGTTGTGGTGGTATATAAGTGGACAGATCTGCCTTCTGTGGCCAGTTGTATTCATACTCAACCTCATGACCTCAAGTGAGCTTTTGTGCATTCTTCTGGTGGCACAATTTCTGCTAATGTGTAAAGCAGAGGGCCATGAAGTGGACCTAGTGCCAAGTCACTAGAGGATAAAGAGGACAACCTTAAACAGTGCAAATGATATTCTCTGTGCAGGATGTGTACCAACGTTAGCACGAATGTCACTTATTTTGCCCATTCGTACTTCCCACAGCCATACTTGAGCAAAAAGTTTGCTTCATAATCCATGGTGCTGAGCAAATGGTGAAGACAGAGTACAGTGTGTTTTTTAGCTTTTCTGTTTGATCTTTCCAGAATCCTAATTAAGGATATTGCAAATTCCATATAAACAGATCATTCTGCAACCAGTTGCCAAAAATTGAACTGTATGTATCAGTATCAAAACAGTGACCAATGGCTCTTGTAGACCAAATTCCAACTGGAATTGATCTCTCTTTTTCTCTTCTGCAAGCTTAAAGAAATTTACTTTTAATCTCACTTATGGACTCTACCAATACTCTGCTAATAAGTATTTATTGGAAGTACTTTTTCCTACATTTAGTTTGAAGTCTTTCTTTTTAAGCTGTTGCTTATTAAAATAAGTAGGAAGCATACATATACTTTTTACGGGTCTTTTGAAATTGGCCTTTTGGGACTTTTGAGAGCCAGTGTGCTTCAATAGCTTGTCTTAGAGGAAAATTGAAGGGAAAAAATTGTATTTAGATGAGCAGAATTTATGTGTATCCAAAACTTGAGAGCAGTTACTGAAAGTTCAGATTGGAATCCTATTTTTGTACGTTCCTGGTCTTTTTTATCTGTCATTTCATTTCACAAAGAAGGAGTCTTGAATATTTTTCTCCCTCACTTCATACTCTGTTTTTATGCAGAAAAGGACGTTCAAAAAAGACCTTCACTCTGTTGTGACAGGAAGCTCATAAAATTGCATTAGAGAATCTAGCTCAGGAAGAACAGCTTCCAGACACCAAGTAAATAGAGCCAGTGATTTCACATAATGCTGTTTTTCTTCAAAAGCTTGGACAGGTCAGACATTTCAGTTGACAGTAGAGATTCACATCATCTAGCCTTGGCGAGTACTATCCACCTTGAGGTCTGTGATCACATAAATCATGTCGACTGTGATTATTAGAAATTCTGGGTGGTAGAAGAAAGCAGGCTGAACAAGCTTCTGGTACCAACTCTGCTTCTGACTGATGCTATAATCCTCAGCAAGTAATCTGGCATCTCTGGCTTCAGAGTCCACACAGTATAAAAAGGGTATAAAACTATACCTATTATGAACTCTAGTGTGTTTTTAAATGAACAAATGGAATAATGTAAGAAAATGTACTTTTAAACTTTTAGAACAAAACATGGGTTTTCTAGGTTTTGTTAATAATAATTTACTAAATTCTTCTAACTTTTGGAAGTGGATTCATGTTTGGTTATCCATTTGGCTGTAGCTAGGTATGTTTTATTGTTTGGACCAAGCATCCTTTGGCCTATTTTGATTCTCTCTGTAAAGTATAATGAAACAGAGAAAATAAGAAAGCATTCAGTTTACACGTGTAATAAAATATGGAAGCCTGGCACCAGCTAGCTGTAGGTTATTAGCCAATTCAGAGCCTTCAAAAATCAGAATAGATTCCAAAACTGAGAGAAACTAGGATCATCTAAATATTTTCTCCCCTTTAATTTGTTTCCCTTATTTCATTCCTTTTGCCTTTATCTGCTATCATTCATTTTTAGTCATGAAATACTTCCTTTCCTAGCTTCCTTTATTGACAGTAAACAAATATTTTATGGTACATGAAGTCAGTAATCAACTCACCCAACTATTAACAGCCAATATATTCCACGAGGCAAAATATATTGAGTGCCTTTTGTAACAGGTAAGGATTTTATGAAACTGAAAGCAAAGAAGTTTTCATACTATGTCTTAAATATTTGTCATTCTTTCCTGGTCGGGAAAGTTATCAAATTAGAGCACAACAGATAATCTTTATTTTATCTAGATGAAAGGTGAAAATATTTATAAGTGAAAATTCATTGTGCTTTTATGTTGTTGTTTGAGATATTTTTAATGCCTAACCTTGCTGTTTTAGATATTTGTTTATATATTTAGGGTGTCTCTATTTTTATAGTCAAAAACTGTATTAATTTTCTTACAGTTAATATCACAATATCTAATGATACCACACTGGCCCTGGAAGATTTACCAACTATTTCTTCTACTGACATGGTAAGTGACTGATTGTAATATTCATGAATGTTAACGCCTACCATTTGGCAATCCTGGCATGACCACATATTTAAAAACCAGTGGTAGTAGAGGGATACTTTCCTTTGCCAGCTTTTTTTTTTTTTTGCCTTTTTTCTTTAACTAAAGCAGCAAACATTTACTCCTATAACATGCTTTTATAACCTTCTTAGAAATTTAACTACGGTATCCCAATAATTGTGACCTTGAAATATTTTCACAAGGGAAAATGGGTGAGGTTGAAAAATGACAGCATTGGTATCCTCTCTCTGTTTCTAGCACATTAAGAATTCTTCTGACTAACCAAATGGTGCTGTGTTCTCACTAGGTGACTGTAGCAAGGCATTTCCTCAGTCACTTACAAAGAACCATGCCTCAGTCACATGACATCCTTTCCCAGGGCTTGTAACCAAGGATCTTTAAGGGAATGGAACTTGGCTTTAAAAATGAGCTGTTTTGGATGGAAGGTCTCATACTGGAAGGAGACTTTTGTGTTGGAGAAAAGGGGAAAGTGCTGTTTCAGACTTCCAATTATGTTCTTTCTACACTGAATATGGAATCTTACCAAAGAATATCAATCTCTCAGTTATAAAGACAGAAACCATAATACCTTGTATTGATGGAGTGCCCATCTCTCAGGAGACCAGAACACTTTTACAGATATTATGTAATGAGTACCCACAATATCCCGTTTAAGATGATACTTTGTGTCTTCTCTAGTCAACTCTTACTTGACCCTGTTTCTCTCTTGTTTTCATATTCTTTGGCTCTCTTGACTTCTTTCCTTACTGTTAACGATTTCTTTGATTTTCCTCAAAATTGTCTCTATTTCTCCCATGTGTGATTGTGTGTGTGTGTGATTGTGCGATTGTGTGTGTGTGTGAATGGATGAGAGTAAGTTTAAAGGCCAGTCAGCCAGCCAGTTGCCTAACAGGACTTGCTAAAATGCAGGGGAAAAAATACTTTCCTTGATATTAAAGAATTTTAATTAAAATTATTGTAGCAAAAAAAACTAATAAAAACATTAAATTAATTTGCAATAAAAATTAATAAAGCACCCATTTCCACTCACAAAGAGATTGTTTCCTAACTTGATTAATTTTGTAACTAATCAAGGAAAGCTTTAAAATTAATTTATGTTTAAACTCTGTCTTTGGGAAAGTCCTGGAAGAGACTCCAGTAATTGATATGTAGTTATTAAAGGAGTATTCTATCACATTAAGATTCATGAAAGACAAATTAAGTTCTGATTGACTTCTAGTATGATGTGGGTAGAGAACATATAGACCTAATAATGATTATAATTTAGCTGCCATTTATAGAGCATCTACTAGAGACCAGGTGATTTACACATAATCATTAAAATCATCCATATGTGTTATAAACATTAGCAAAACCTATCAGACATAATTATCCCTATTTTATTGATGAAAAAAACTGAAGCTGTGGGAAGTAAATAACCTTTCTTGCTCAAAGTCATTAAGCCATAAATTAGTAGAACAAATATTTGAACCTCATGAGGTCTGGATGGTTCCAGGGCCTGTGCTTAGTGAATACACTGTGATACTCCAATGTTTCCAAATTGAAATATAGTCCCTTTCAGTTCCAGTGAGTGCTGTGTACTCCAGGGTGACAGTCCCCCCATGTGTGTATCAATGACACACCTGATGTGAGATGATAAGCTATATATTAAAGCTCCTATAGAGAAAGAAATTAGCAAAAAGATTTAAAAATGATGTTTGTGTATATATGTATATATATCCTTCATTTCTCTTCTTCTGCTCATATCAGTTCCTTTATGTATACTTTACATATATATGTAGATGATTCAGAAGTGAGCATTAAAGAGGTAATATGATTTATTATTGTCAACAATAACTGCCATTTATTGGTAGCTAGTGTCTGCTAGGTGCCATGTTCTTTACATTAATTGTCCATAATCCTAACAGTAACTTTGTGTTAATTAGATATCTCTAATATATTGATTAAATAGAAACTTAGAAAGGTTACCTGACTTTCCAAAGGCCATAAAATAGTAAACCTAGGATTTGAACTCAGGGCTTTCTGACTACAAATCCTACCTTATTTCATTCTTTGAGTGAAGCAGCATAATATTTTATGTAGAAGAACTTATAGATCAGACTTCCTTGTTTCAAATTCTGAGCTCCACTACTTAACAGACTGTGGAACCTTCTTAGTTTTCCATTTGTAAAATGGTGATGATAATAGTACCTACTTCACAGGTACTTTAAGGATCAGGTAAATATATAGGAATGACAGCATAGTGACTGGCACATACTCATCTCTCAATCACTGTTAGGTACCGTTATTAGTCTATTTAGATACTGTTATCATTCCACTCTAACATGCTGTCCTCATAACTCAGAAGATTAGTGGAGAGAAAAAACTGAAAGCCACAGCTCCTGACAGGCTACTGAGTCTTGAGCTCTGTTACCCTGAACCTTTCCTAGAGCATTCAGTTTGAGCACCTAATTTCCTCCTTTTCATTTCAGCCTTAAAAAGTTCATGAGAGAAGGTTCTGTAAAGGTGACATGCAGCTCCAGGGCACCAGGGAGGTCTCCTCTTACAAGGCCCTGGGAACATCCTGTCAAAGGAAAGAAGGCCTTTTCACTTCAGCTTCATTAGCATGAAGACAAGGGTTCTTCTTCCTGGTGGTCGGGATGTTTCCATGGGAAAAGAGCAGGAAAAGGGGGCATTAGAGCATTTAAATGGATCTTAGAACCCTAGGATAACCATACTTTAAGATAAAAAGGCAAGTTTTTCATTATTTCCATTCGTTGTTGGAATCACCATGTCTCTGTAAGTCTCAGCTCTGCCAATTTTCTTATAGCTTTCTCACTTGGCATATATAGGCATGCCTCCTGTCTTAGTTTGCCAAAGGCTGCCAATGCAAAAATGTCAGAAATGGGTTGACTTTGATAAAGGGGAAATATTTGGGGTAAAAGCTTACAGTTCCGAGGCTGCAAAAAAGTCCAAATCAAATAATCATCAGAGATGCTTTCTGACCAAAGGTTGGCTGCTTGCAGATCCTGGATTCTTCCCCGTGGCAAGGCAAGATGGAAAGTCTGCCAGTCTCTCTCTACTTTCTCCCTGGACCTCATCTCTTTGAGCCTCTAAGGGCTTCTCTGTCTTTCTGCAACTGTAGGCAAACCTGGAGTCCTCTCTCTCACATGTGTCTCTTCTTGCAGTTCTCAGTGTGTGTAAGACTCAGCAAGAGAATGAAGACCCAGTGGGTCACGCCTCACTGATGTAGTGCAATCAAAAGCACTAAAGTGATCTAATCAAATGATCTAATCAAAGGTCCCTTAACTGAATTTAATGTAATCAAATGGCCCCACATCTACAGTAATGGATTCATTTAAGAACATATCTTTTTTCAGATTCACAAAATTCAAACCATCACACCTCCTTTTATTGTGCTTTGCTTTATTGTGTTTCACAGATTTTTTACAAATTGAAAGTTTATGGTAACCCTGTGTCAAGCAAGTCTATCAGCATAATTTTTCTAATAGCATGTGCTTACTTCATGTCTCTATGAATATTTTGGTAACTCTTGCAATATTTTGGATTTTTTCATCATTATTATATCTGTTATGGTCATCTGTGATCAGTGATCTTGGATGTTACTGTTATAACACAAGCCATGCTCGTATAAAACCACAAACCTAATGGATAAATGTTTTGTGTATTTTCACTGCTCCACCGACTGGCTGTTTCCTGTCTCTCTCTCTCTCTTTGGGCCTCTCTATTCCCCGAGACACAACAATCTTGAAATTGGCCAAGTAATAACCCTGCAGTGGTTTCTAAGTGTTCAAGTGAAAGGAAGTGTCCCATGTCTCTCATTTTAAATCAAAATCTAGTAGTGATTAAGCTTGGTGAGGAAGGCATGGCAAAAGCCAAGATAGGCCAAAAGCTAGGTCTCTTGTGCCAAACAGTGACCCAAATTTGGTACTGAGAAGTGCTACTCCAGGGAACACATGAATGATAAGAAAGCAAAACAGCCTTATTGCTTATATAGAGAAAGTTTTAGTGGTCTAAATAGAAGATCAAAGCAGCCAGAACATTCCCTTCAGCTAAAGCCTAATCTAGAGTAAGGCCCTAACTCTATTCAGTTCTAAGAAGGATGAGAGAAGTGAGGAAGCTGCAGAAGAAAAGTTGGAAGCTAGCACCGGTAGGTTCATGAGGTTTAAGGAAGGAAGCTGTCTCTATAACATAGAAGTGCACAGTGAAGCAGCAAGTGCTGATGTAGAAGCCACAGCAAGTTATCCACAAGATCTAGCTCAGATCAGTGATGAAGGTGGCTGCCCTAAACAGCAGATTTTCAGCATGGACAAAACAATCTTCTTTTGGAAGAAGATGCCATCTAGGACTTTCATAGCTAGAAAGGAAAAGCCAATGCTTGGCTTCAAAGTTTCAGAGGAGAGGCTCACTCTCTTGTTAGGGGCTGATGCAGCTGGATACTTGAAGTTGAAGCCAATACTCATTTCACATTATGAAAATTCTGGGGCCCTTAAGAATTATGCTCAATCTACTCTGCCTGTGCTTTATAAATGGAATAACAAAGCCTGGATGGCAGCACATTTGTTTACAACATGGATTACTGAATATTTTAAGCCCACTTTCCAGACTTACTGCTCATAAAATAAGATTCCTTTCAAAATACTATGCTATTGGCAATGCACCTGGTCACCCAAGAGCTCTGATGGAGATGTACAATGAGATGAATGTTGTTTTCATGCCTGCTAACGCAACACCCATTCTGCAAACCATAGATCAAGGAGTTATTTTGACTTTCAAGTCTTATTATTTAAGAAATACATTTCCTAAGGCTGTAGCTGCCATAGATATTGATTCCTCTGATGCATCTGGGCAAAGTAAATTGTAAACCTTCTGGAAAGTATTCATGATTCTAGATGCCATGAAGAACGTTTGTGATCATGGGAGGAGGTCAAAATATCAGCATTAAGAGGAGTTTGGAAGGAGTTAATTGTAGCCCTCATGGATGACTTTGATGGGTTCAAGACTTCAGTTAATGAAGTGACTGCAGATATGACAGAAATAAAAGAGAAGTAGAATTAGAAGTGGAGCCTGAAGATGTGACTGAACTGCTGCAATATCATGATAAAACTTGAACGGATGAGGAGTTGCTTCTTATGGATGAGCCAAGAAAGTGGATTATTGAGATGGAATCTACTTCTGGTGAAGATGCTGTGAGCATTGTGGAAATGACAACAAAGGATTTAGAATATTACATCAACTTCAGTGTTAAAGCAGCCACAGGGTTTGAGATGATTGACTCCAATTTTGAAAGAAGTTCTACTGTGGGTAAAATGCTATCAAACAACATCACATACTACAGAGAAATCTTTCCTGAAAGGAAGAGTTAATGGATGTGAAAGACTTCATTGCTGTCTTATTTCAGGAAATTGCCACAGACACCCCACCCTTCTGCAACAACCACACTGATCAGTCAGCAGCCATCGACATTGAGCCAAGACCCTCCACCAGCAAAAAGGTTAAGACTTGTTGAAGGCTCAGATGATGGTTAACATTTTTCAGCAATAAAGTCTTTTTGGATTAAGGTGTTTTTAGACATAATATTTTTTTTTCATACTTAGTAGACTATAGTATAGTGTAAATATAACTTTTATATGCACTGGGAAACCAAAAAATATTGTATGACTTGCTTTATTGTGATATTCGCTTTATTGTGTGGTATTCTGAAACCAAATCTGCAATATCTCTGTGGTAGGCCTGCACCTTCAACCTTCCTACAAAATTCTTTAAAACGTTCACATAAAGCTTTGAGACCAGCCACAGCTTATCCACCCTGAATTTGAGCAACAAGCTTTAAAACCTGTGTCTTCCAATTAACCAGCTTTCGGAGGGAGAGACCAGACTTCAAAACAAGATATAAAATATTTCCATTATCCCAGAAAGTCCTGTAGAATGTCTGTATCTTGTTTTATGCCCTAGCTCTCTGAACTTTGGGAGCTTTGGGGTACAATGAACCTTCTTATTTGAGAGAAATCCCTCTGAGACATACAGCAACTTCCGAGAGGGTAAGGCATTTGCCTTGTGAAGCTGGAGGCAGAGCAAGAGGGCAAAAAAAAAAATCTCTCTAGGCTCAGAAATCTGGGGCATAAAACAAGGTATAGAGCATTCCATGTAGAAAAGTCCATGGGAATTTCTGGGATGATGGAAAGTCTTTCTGCCCTGCCTCCCATCTTAGGAAAGTGGCTTTCTTGCCCTTGGAGGGGGGTCTGTGTATCTAAGGGTGATCTCTCTCAACTCTCCTGCCCAAGGTCCAACTTATGGTACACTACCTATTGTACTTGGTAGACTATGAGAAAGGTTGGTTGGTGGGTGCAGTCTCGAGCCTTGGGCTCCTCTGAATTCTAAGTGTCACCCCAGGCTACATGCAGCCATTAAACATTCATGAAAGATTTAGCTTATTTCTTCTTACCTGCATCTGTAGTGGATTTCTCCTCTGTTGCTCTGCCAGATGAGGCATCCATGGGTGTTTTCTCTCCTATTTAAGACTTGTCATTTTTTGGAATTTATTTCGGTTTCTTTGCATCCTCATCTCTCTGATGTGCTTTTAAAAACTATGATTTTATAGCTTATGCAGCTTGCTTTCGTTGTTATGGTGGGAATGATGGTCTCTTGCAACTTCCTACATATTAATCACAAGCAGAACAAAACGTCAGTTTTGATATTTCACAATAATACATATAACTACAGACAAGGGCTGTTCAAATGTATGCTATAGATCATAAGGCATGATTGTAGATCACTGCAAATCTGGCTCACCCCCTTGGGGTAAGAAACCTAAATGAATGCATCTACTACTTAACCTTGAGACTTTTATTTGTAGCATCACCTTCATTTATATTTTAAAACGTTGATACTCAAGCAGAGTAAGGTAGAATCTTTATTGTATTTTTTCGCTTGTTCTTTACCCAGTGAATCCTATCATGTCTACATGGAGATGCTGTTAATCATGAGACTCAGAACTATTACAGTCACATAAATTCTGCTTGACAGTCAGGCATGGAAGCAAAAGTGCTTTGATTTAATGTACCTTTAGGGTGATTCTAAGGGTTAACATTCATTTTCGTGGGAAATACAGTGTCCTATTAATCTTGTGCATAGCGTCCTTCTGATTTTCTCCCACTGAGAAAGTCAAGTGTAAAAACTATTCTGTCCTTAAATCTCTTTGAAGATTACATGTTCTTGTGATCTTTAAAAAACAATGGAAAATTTAAAATATGCACTAAAATGGAGAGAATAGTAAAATGACCCCCCTATACACATCACCTAGCTTCAATGACTGTCAACATTTTCCCACTCTGTCTCATGTATCCCCTACTTTATTTGGAGGGGGAGGAAGCTTTAGTATTTTAAATTTTACAATAAATCCTTCAGTATACATTCTACTTTTAAGATTTGAAAAACATCTACTTTGTATATATTTGTCTTGAAAAATGAGATCCAGAAAATTTGATAAAAATCTTTGTTGTTTTTTTTTTAGATTAACCTCAGATAAGAACTTCAGCAACTTGGTCCTACTTACTTTTGAATCTTAGTTCCCACGACCCTTTCACAGAAACATTCTGCTGAAGCTCATGTGGCCCACGCGTTCCTCCATACGGTGGCCACTCATTGAGTCTTTAATTAAGCGTTTATTGAATAAATGAATGACGTCCCCATTTCAGCATCTTTGCTCATAGTGTCTCTATCTAATGCTGTACTCTGTCTTTCTGCCAGTACCTAAATATATACAGAACCAAAGTGTGTCACTTTTGTTCTCTTATCCATTGGCTTTTGTTACTTTCCCTGGCATTCCTTTTTAGTTTTTCTGTCTTCCTACACTTCTTCCTACTTTTTGGAATATGAGAGTTCTCCAAGGATCAGTCCTTTTTTCAAGGTTTAGTTTAAATCTTGCTTTCTCTATACTTAATGAAATTGATTACTCCCTCTTCCGATATATTAATCTGTACTAATCATTTCTTTGACTGCCTTCTATTATTACTGAATATTTAAAATGAACATATTTTATTTCTCCAAGGAAACTGAGGTCAGGGTATGCTTTATTCTTCTTTATAGTCCCCTTAAAGCTTTTCTTTGTTCATCCATGTAAAAGGGTCCCAGTATATTTTCTATTTTCTTTTGGGTCAAATTTTTCTGTTTTCCAGGCCTTATTATTACTCACAATAGCTTCTGTTTAATTGAAATAGAATTGCCAGATTTAGCAAATAAAAATACAGGATGCCTTGTTACATTTGAATTTGAGATAAACAATGAATGTGTATGTGTCCCAAATATTGCATGCATATACTATATTTTATCTAGGAACCCTCAATTGAAAGTTTATTTTACTTTAATTTTATCTTCCAGATAAAAAGGGTAGGTAAATTAGTGGGCAATGTTTCTTAAATATGTCCAATATTCCAGCTCTTGATGCAAGATTTCATTCATTCATTCAACAAAGATTTATTCAGTGCCTGATGTATCCTAAACTGACTGCTTGTGTCCTGTTCTGCTCTACTTCTTCTTTCTTCTTTCTTTCTTTTTTCTTAGTGCTGCACTAAGAAATAAGAAAGAGTCCTCTGGCTCTAAAATTTATTGTTTATAGCGTTTACCCATTCCCAGTTGCCAAATCCTAGTCAATCTCTCTCTTTCTCCCTCTCTCTAAGACTCTCTCTCTGTCTTAATCTCTCACTTTCCTCTCTCCATTCTTGTGTTTCCCATCACCCCTCCTTTCATTCCTACAACTGAATTTTTTCTCATCTGTCTCAAACACCTCAAAAGTTTTCACCAACCCTCAAGATCTTGGCCTTTTAATGCTCTCATTTCTAGCTTATCGTTTTGAATTTTTTGAAAAAATATTCTGTAATTGCCATTTTGTTTTTTCACTCCCCCTCATTTCTGAGCTCATTGAATTCTAGATCTACTCTTTTGAACTGCTTTCTCAGCATTCACAGATCTTCTAGTTATAAAAGAAAATCAATGGGACTTTGTTCAATCTTCATCCCTCATCTCCCTCATCTTCTTTGCAACATTAGACAGTCTCAACACACCATCTTCCCCTATGTACTATCATTTTGTCTTCCTTTGATTTTTTTTTTTTTTTAGTTACTGGGGCCCAGGGATTGAACCAGGGACCTTGTATGTGGGAAGCCAGAGCTTAACCACTGAGCCACATCGGCTTTCCTGAGTTGTTTTTTTCATTTGTTTTGCTAGTTATTTGCTTTTGTTTATTCAGGAGACAGTGGGAATTGAACCCAGGGTCCCCCGCCCCCCCAAATGTGGGAGGTGGGTGCTCAATCACTTGAGCCACATCCACTCCCTTCCTCTGATTTGCATCATTCTTATTGTCCTTCTTTTACCCAAGTCTCTGATGACTTTTCATGGTTTTTTGTGTATCATATAACTTCCATTGTGGGCACCCTAGATGTTTTGCACTCTTTGTTTTAGCACTTTTTATCTTGTAATCTTATTAAATTTCATTACTGCAGTGATCATCCCTTAGTGACATGTCCACTAAGTCAATGTCTCTAAATTTGACTTCTCTTCTAGACCCAGATCTCCAGATTTATTAGACATCTTTCTGATGATTTCCATTCTGAAAACACTGGTGATTTCATTAAAGGGAGCTAAAATATAATAGTAATAGAAAGTTATAAGCATCATAAACAAAGACAGATAATGTGCTATGAGGGTTCTGATAGGCATAGAGGACTTCTGAAATTATGTTCTCATTTGTCTTGTTCTTAAAGTTCTGCTTATTCATTTAAAGCTTTTATATAATTTTGCATAGTAAATAAAGATCAAAGCTATAGAGAAATGAGAATCTCCCTAAGGAGTAAGGATGGAAGCAGTGATATGAATTAGGATTCTAATGCATTAAGCCTGGAGGAGACAAGGTAGCTTGAAAAAGGGCATTGGTTGTGGGTGCGATGTGGTCCGATTTTGGATGTATTTTAATATAAAGTCTTTGTCATGATTTGACCTGTGATAAAGAGGATAATTAACAATGACATCCAGGTTTTCTGTTCTTACCATCAGGAAGGATGAAGTTGCAATTGACAGAGATGAGCAAGATCATAGGTGGAGCAAGTTTGAGGGAAAAAATGGGGAGTTAGTTTTGAAAATGGCAATTTAAAAATACCTGTGATGATCCAAGTGGGAATGTAGAGTAGTTTAGTATGAAGGAGTTAGGAAGTTATTCATCCTTTGAATTGGAGAACATTTGTTGATGAGTTATGTTTTGTCATCCTGCAATCATGAATTTGTTCTTAGAGTAAATGAAAGTTGGGGTGTGGTCAGAATACACAGAGAACATCATATTAGGACAGACTTGTTTCAGTCATAACAATACTAGAGCAGTACTTCTTATATTTCTTTGCATCTCAGACTCCATTGAGGTCCAATGTAATCTTTGGTCACTCTTCCAAGATGAATGTACATGTATCAATGTTTTAAATGTGACTTCAGGAGGCTCAGGGATTCTTTGTTCTTTATGTCCCCTGCTATCTATAATGGCTATGCCCTATAAAGTATTGTCTCCGTTTGAGATCCACTATTATTTGGTTGTATATATTCCATGATGACTTACTATATTATAATCAGAGTAGTTTGAGTGTGAAGAATACTATTCACTTAAGAGTATTTTCCAGGGTTATGATCACATTGCTCTTCATAGGACTTCTTTGTTGCTATTTAGGAAAAAATCCTATTTGTGACTGCATGGGGAAATGAAGTTGCTTTTTCCTCTTTTCCAAATGGATCTTGGTAGAACTGTGATCAAAGCCCATTAGGGTATTTTCCAAGCCTTTTGCTTTGATATATGTTCAATATTTCCCTCAAAATAGATTTTTCAGGAGATATATGAACCTAGGGAAGAATCACTTTCATCTTTTCTCTTGTCCTATGACTTAAATCTGAAAATTAACAAATGATCAAAACCAGAATTACTTACAATGAATCAATCAGTATCAGAAATGGTGTCCATGAAATAATAAGACTATAAATATAAAACTCTGCCAAACAAAAAAAAATGTGTAATGTATTAATCCAATAAAGTCCTGAGAATTTTTAAGAGAATAATATAAAGTAGTGTAGGAGTACTAGACAAGAGATTAAACTAGGGATAGGCAAACTTTTTCTGTAAAGGTCAGATAGTAAATATTTTAGGATTTGTGTGCTAGATATTCTCTGTTGTAAGTACTCAACTCTGTCATTGTAGCACCAAAAAAGGAGCCATAGACAGTATGTGAACAAATGAGCATGACAGACTTTCAGTAAAACTTTATTTCAAAAACAGACAGTAGGCTAAATTGGCCTGTGAGCCTTTGTTTGCTAACTCCTGGATTAAACTATTCACAATAATTTCAGATAACTTTCAATAAGGGATGCTAGCAGTGATTTTTAAAGCAATGTTCCCCTTAACTGAGCTATAATTCCAAGAGGTGACTAAGGGGCTGCCTTGAGGTGGGCAGAGTGTGCAGAGAGAGGGCAGAGCAGCTCAGTTTTATCAGTTATAAAGACTAAGATTCTGGGTAAATTTTACATGAAAAAAAGTATTTCCCTGATAATTTAAATTCAGAAACCATTGGATAGAGCAAGTAGTAATTTATATCAGTGTAGTTTCTATTATTTTTATGCTCCTTTTACATAGGCAAAGCAAAATGGACCTCTAAAGCAAAAAAATACCATCTATTTCATAGATAACAAAATGAGATATATTGAACTAAAAATTTTATAAATTGGCTCTCTGCAAGTATTAAATTTTCAGCTAATTAACACGTCATTTTACATATTTCTATATATAAAACTATTAATAGATGAGTTAGTGACACTTTGTCTTAATGTTTAGTTTGTTTGTGATATGAATCCTACTTCAAGTTTTATAGAGTTAACCATGATTGATATCAACTTTTATGGAATAACACTAAAATAACACAAATACAGAGATGGCTTTTCAGTGATATTTTGTTTTTATGTTGTTTATTCCTTTTTTTTTTGTTTTTGTTCAGTGATATTTTAATAGAATTGTTTATTAGCTAGAGTTTAAATTTTATAGGCATGGGAAACTGTGTATTGGTATATTATATCTCCTGATATATATATCTGCCTAAAGTTTCTATATATGAGTCCTTAGTGAAAAGATGCTATTTGGAGGATAAATTTTCTTTACAATCCTACAAAGATTCATTTGAGCACAAAATACTGATATTGGCATTTTAAGTTGATGTAAGCAAGAACAATGTCTGTTGTTTCATGTTCACATGTATAGCTTATCCCTCAGCCTGAATCTATGCAAGAATATCAGTAAAACTTCCCATTGGGATAGTTTTAATGCAGCTTTACTTCTTTACTTCTTTGGGGAACACTAGCTATAAAGAAGGATTCTGCTGCTAGGAAGTGCTGAAGTGAAATTACAGTACATTTTTGCTGAGTTTAAAACAAAGAAATCTGTTATCTATTATGACCTCTAAACTTTAAGTGTATTCTGCTAAAAATATCCATATGCAGAAATCCAAAAAATGAGACATGATTAATCACCTTTCAGAAGCAGAGTGTGGTAAAGGAGTAATTATGCAATTCAGCTGTTTACAAATTGAAACTAGTATAGAGAAAAATGTTTCAGGGAAAGATCTGAATCCTACTTTTTATTGACTTATATAAGTACTTTACTTTTTGACCTATAAATATAAAATATAAAAATATGGACTCAATTGAGCCAGAGATTTTGATCTGTTTGGTCTTCTTTTCTGATTATATCATTCATATCAGGAGAATTCATTGAATAATAAAGGATATTAATGAAGTGTTTGGCGTGAGGCAGAATTCTTGCCTTCAAATGACAGGAGAAATTATCCTTCCACATTAATTTGAAAGGTTTTCTCAAATAACTCTTCTGTTAGCACATGATATACTCTTTAGTCCAGGGCCCAAGAGGAATATGGTTGTAGGTAAATAGAATGTTCCCAAGCTGAGAACCCAACCCCTTCCTCCTTCCCAACCCCGTTGGCATTTATTTGGGCAGGTAAGACTTTGAAAATTTCCATCAACAGGAAATAGCCATATACATCACAGTATGCAAGAAAGCTCTCTGAATAGCAAAAGACACTCACTTAAAGAATAAATATTTAAGAAGGCTCAAATAATCAGTATCAGGAAGGACTCTGCAGAAATTTTGTTGAGTAAGGGAATGAACTGCAAGAAACTACTCATCACTGAAAATGTTCAGGCAGAAGATGAATGCCCATCTCTTTAGGACTATTGAATACCAGGTAAGAAGTCTGATAAAATGACCTCTAGAAAGAGTTCCTTGGGCTCAGAGTCCATTGACTTTGATCAGTAATTCAATGATTTTAGGTAAGGTTTTCTAGGAGCAGAGTCTGATGCAGGGGTTTCACATGCATGTAATTTATTGATGGAGTGGCCTCAATGTAAAGGGAGTGAGGGAAGCAGGATAGGACAGGGAAGGAGTTAAGCAAGGAGGTGGTCTCAGCTAGAGTTTCGCTTCAGTCCAAGCCCATTGTACCAGAGAGTTGCTCCCACTTTGAGACAAGGGGCCTAGTTTTGTACCCCTTGGTACAGCTGGCTGCAGAGGGCACAACATTCCAGGTGAAATAGCTCTCATGTGGCTAAAGGCAATTCTCTAGAGAAGGAGGCAGCTGTCAGCTGATGATAGCTACTACTCAGAGCAGGTGGAGATGAGGGCACTGGTCCTAACCAATAAACTACCTAAAAGACTCTCCTGCATATTAGAAACAGAAATTAGGAACAGGGGTGAGCACACAAAGAGAAGCACAGCACTGACAATGTAACAGCTATAAATGAGATGGAAGAAAATTTGAAAGTTGACCTATGAGCTTGAGGCCATTTAACATAGGAATGTACATCCCATACACAACTCCGCAGCTCATTCCAAAAATGGATGCTTCTAATGATGATCTGAAGTCAACGAGAAAAAGTTACAGGTTATTTAGGATATGCAATTGTAAAAGCAAGGGACAGCAAGATTTTTATAGGGTTTAATTTTTTTTTTTAGGAGGTATTGGGGATTGAACCTGGGATCTCATACATGGGAAGAAGGTGCTCAACCACTCAGCTACATCTACTCCCCTTTATAGGATTTAATTACTTAAGTCACCAATTATTTAGGTGGAAAAATAGCTTATTTGTGAAAGTAATGAGTAAATGAGTAGTTAGCTTACTATAACTTTTAGACCATTAACAATTAGGGCCATGAGCTAGAAGCATAAGGAACTGTGCACTACCAAACTGAAGTACTTTTTGAACAAAAGGGTGTTTTAGAGAGTGAGTACCTCACGTTTTGAGATTTAGGATAATTGTTGTGTCTCAGTTTACTCTCAGGAAGTCTGACTGGAAAGAAGGACTTTGTGGTTTGTTTCTGTTGAACAAATGGGTAATTGTAAAGCTGCAGTTCATACTAGGGTGCAGGGTGAATCATTCTCATTGCATTTTCAGTAATCACCAGCTTTCTGGCCCCCTTTACCTGTCACTTCATTAACAACTCATCAGATTTCACCCTGCAATAGTTACCAGCAGACAATTTTACATAAACTTTTAGTCTAATCCCTGTATGGTCCATCAAGTATCAAAAGGTCCTGTTGATGTGTCAGTGTTCTGTAGAAATATTTTAATGTTTTTCTTCTTCAGTACCATAATGCAACCTTCGACTGGGCATTTTTGTCGACAAAGGAGTGTTCGAAATATGGAGGGAAGCTCGTGGGGAACAACTGCAATTTTGTTCCTGATATCACCCTCATGTCTTTCATCCTCTTCTTGGGCACGTACACTTCTTCTATGGCTCTGAAGAAATTCAAAACTAGTCGTTATTTTCCAACCACAGTAAGTATCTGAGCTTTATATAATTTTCGCTGAATATGCACTGTATTGACAATAATAAAATTTTTAAAAAACTTAAAACAGCACTTCTATTTCAACTTTTGCAATACAATTTTGTGCACTTATATACTACTTTCCAAGCTTTGTCTTTGTGCATACATGTTTAACATAATTGTAGTCCAGCTTTTAAAATTCTAAGGATCTCACATAATTCTGTCATAAATTTTAACATTCTAACTGTACTGACAGGAAAAGGTGGGATGTTCGTCTATCTAAAAAATGCCTGAGTAAACAAACAAAAAAACCATTTTAATCCATAGTAGTTAACTACATAAACAAAAGCTCTTCATATTAATCTGGAATTTTGATGTAATAGAATTTCTTGTTTGTTATCTCTACAAGTGAGTTATTTAGTAGTTGAATTGTACTGTGGGAGTAAACTCAAACTGTGTTGTTACACAAGTATAGGTACAAGATATGAATGCAATTTGTGCCAAATTTTCCTTCGCATAATGATGAAAGGAGCAGAATGGAGAAACAGCTGGTTTGTGCAGACAGCCTGTCTCCCGTTAACATGCTTGGATGAACTTGGAGTCAAAATGTGGTTCATTGAGAGTCTACAAGATAAGACCAGCATTTAGTTAATGGCATTTTGTTTTCTTACCTTCAGAATGAGACTAAGATAATCCTTTGCTTTATAGTTAAACTCATAGTGTTTAGAATGTCAAAATGTCTTGGGTAATTTTGATTATACCTGATTTGTATTAGTGACATGCTCTATACAGCTGACATTCATGAAATATCACCTCTTGTGTTTCGTGTAGGAGTACAAGAATTTTAAGCCTTGTTGTTGATGAAATTCTTGTATCCTAGAAAGAAATGAAACTTAAAATTAATATAATCGCTTTCACCCAGGAAAATTTTGACTCACTGATCTTCCTATAAAATTGAAAATAAAGGGAAGGAGTGATAATGAAATGTCCCAAACTAGCTGGCCCAAGGATTGAAAATTTCCGTGGGGTGAAATATTGAAAGAAAAGTTCATCTTAGTCTCCATAAAATGGTCGACACAATCTAGTGCAACACAGGCTGAATTCAGTCCAGAGTCATTCTTTGTTTAACCGACACTTTGTGAACATAGATGCTTAGAACACTGAGGCTTTCCTGAGTTTCCTGAGGAACCTGTACTTTCCAACTAGTCATTGCCCTCACATCTCTCCATTGTCAAAGACATGGCTACTTCACCCATTCAGGTTAAATGCCTGTCTCTGAAGACCTTTGAGCTTGTTACCCCAGGTCACAAACTGGGAAATATGCATACTTGATCCACCTCTTCAAAGGTATGTTCCTGTAGAACAGTTTCCTGGGTAAAGGTCTCTGAGGGTGATATTTAAATGAAATTTCAGGTCATTGTCTCAGCCAAATACCTGTTTTTGGTTGTTTCTTCTTGATTTAGATCTTTTCTAAATTATTAATTCGTCGAACACCTTTTTATCATTATCCCTTTTTGATATCTTCCAGCATTTGTTAGTCATAATTTGAGATTTTCAGAATAACTAGTTTCGACCTTAAGATGAATAGAAATCCTTTTAACTATGTAGACATTCCCTTTTCTTCTGGCATTAACTCCCAAATTGATCAGACTTAAAGAAATTCTCCCCTTCTAGGAGGCCAAGCAGGTAATTTCTCAGTCTTTGATAAATGCTGTTAAGAAAGGCCTGAGCATGTGAAAATAGAATAGTGATAGAATTTTGGATACAATTCTTATTAACAAGCTTTCCAGAGTACTTTTAAATTGTATACACCACATCATAAAATAAACAGGAAGTAGAAAATGTGTGTTGTTTCTAAGGAGCAGTGTATAAGTGTGTTGGCTTCTTTACCCCTATTCACTTCATGCTTTCAGCTAAATAATAATACATATATACATAATACATACATACATATGTATGCACATACATAAATAATAAGAAAATTTGTTCTCTCTCATTTGCCAAAATATATTTTTATTTAAGTTAACATTTAAAACAATGGTCTCTATAGGTAGGAACAGACAGCTTTATAGGTTCCTATGTGTTATATAATTAAAACTTAGGTGCTTAAATGCTTTAAATAAGGCAATTCTTTATTGCTGTAAAAATAACCAAGTTTAAATGTTATACCTCCTAAGCTGTACCAACAATGCACATGAAACCTATAAAAACTCAAAATGCTAATACTGGATAGCAGTGCCTTGTCACACAAAACGATCTAATCTCCTTTGGTTTATATAGCCATTTCTCTCTTGTACCTTCAATTTTAGACATTTGTATGAGTTGTCAATTAAGACTGGAATAAATCTGCTTGAAAACCGTTATACTTTCATTTTACTCCTTGTATCAACTAGCACAATGTTGGATGTAGACTAGGTGCTCAATACTTGTTAACTAGTGGAAACCAGTCAAGTAGATATAAATGCTGCATTTTGTGAGAAGAGCACAGATGTAGTGACCCAGGAGCTATAGATTTTAGTGCCAGCCTTGCCATTAAGTAATAGTGTGCCCTTCCATAACTAACTCCATGGACTTTAGTTACATCACCTAGAAAGGGAGACTCGGCTAGATGACAATTAGCATCCTTTTAAGCTCAAATATTCTATGATTTTAAAGAGAATTTTCTGACTTTATCTTCTAAATGGAATAAATTCTCTATATTAAACTAATCCTTATAGCAATGGTCAGTTCTTACAAATTTCCAGAAATTATCTTTGTCCTTATCCAAGATCTGCTTTTGCAGGTGCTGCCAGCCTTTCTCTGTGGATGATCCACAATTGTTATAAATACAACAAATTCACACTATGGTTTACTTTCTTCCCACAATTGAACTTACTCATCTTCCTATATTTCCTATCTCGGCTAATAACATCACTTTTCCTCGCAGCCGCCCAGAATCAAAATCTTAAAATCATATTTGTTGTATCAGTCAGAATTCTAGCGGGAAGCAAATAATAAATTAGGATAATATGAGGGGTTCAATAAAGGTATTATGTACTAAGGTGAGGTTAGGGTATAGGGAAACTACAAGGGAAAGTGTGGTACCCCAGAACCAGTAACAGTGGAGTTGTTACTATACCAGGTTGGAAGAATGAGGAAAAGGGAGTGGTTACTGGAACCTGGAAGGAGAGAGCCATTTTGAGAGCCATTTTGAGAGGCTCTGTCACCTTGGGTTGAGGATTTAATCAGCCTGAGGCAATCTCACACCCACTGCAACTGCTGTCAGACTTTAAGCACAGGTTTCCCATTTTGTTTCCATTTAATTCATCTTCTCTGACCACGGACTCAATCCACATCTCAGCATGTCTCAATCTGTAGTTCCTCAGTGAAGTTTGAATATATATATTTCCAACCATGGCTCAATTCCCAGGGAGAGCAAGAAGACAGAGTAGAGTAAAGTAAATTCAAGGATCTGTTTCAATCTGGTAAAAGCGGATCAAATCAAAGATTGAGGGCCTGTGCAGAGTGCTGAACTATTCAGAATAAGACACATCTGCCATTTTTGGCACCTACTGCTCAGAATAAAAACGCTTCAAAATATGGAATTAAAAAAAAAAAAAAAAGAAAACAACTGGAAGACAAAGAGCAAGGGAGCATCCCATTGTAGACCACACAGGTCAGCATTCCAAGCCAGAGAGCAGAATGGAGAGGGAGTAGAGAATAGATTTGGTGTGACAAACAAATACATCCATCTCATTTGGCTCTCCAAATTTTTCTTTATCAAATTAATCTTCCGCATTCTCCTTGGTTATTCTGCTGTAATCTCTCTCCTTTACACTCACATTCCCATAGTTAAGTCTGTCATTACCTTTGCCAAGACCAGGTTCAGTGACCACTCTCCCATCTCTCCCTCATGGAGCCAGTAGCAGTCCATCAGTATGAGGGCTTAAGATGAAATGGATGGTCTTTTCTGGCCTTTCCATTGGGAATTTAATTTGTATATTAGGTACTTCTGTGGAGCCCTAACGTTCAGTGAAACACGGGGTAAAATGCCAGTACCCTATCAACTATCTCCTTTGTGCTCCCAAGCCCTGTTAGAGGGGTGTGTCATCATTCTGTTATCCCACACTGTTAGTGATTCTGTTACATCAGCCTCGAGTCTTTAATCAAAGTCTTTCCACATCAAAATTTCCAGTAGGAACATCACAGCATCATCTGTGATCTCCTGTGGCAGATGGCTCAGGGCATTAACATGAAATGTTCTTCCAGATTCTCTCACCATCAAGTGATTATAAGCATGGAAAAGAGAAGCCATCACTGCATATGTGGTGGCAAAATGAAAGTGGCAGCTTAAAAATAGAGCAAAATTGTAATGAGTAGAAATCATAAAACTAGAGAAACCTATGAAAAGGCAAAATTATTAGTAGTTTAGTATAGCCACAGTACGTGTTGCTGAATGATGTGTGTAGTTGGCACGAGAACACCTTTCTTAAGGTAACCAGCCTGAGGAAACCTCACAGGGAGAGATCTCCAGGAATGGGTACCCTGACCTCACTCTCTTCTCCCAGTGGCCTGCCCTGGCTGCCACTGGCCAAACCCAACTGGAAGCCAGAGAGCAAGCAAGCCCATTGCAGACCAGACAAGTCCGCATCAGTACTTAGAATAAGTGACAATTCGACCCCTCACCTGATTTGATGTAATGGTAAAATTCTTTTTAATATGCCTCCTGATTGTTATTTTCATTTAAATGAACAAAATCACTAAATTCCAGGAAATATCAAAAACTATGAAATTTGTTTACGCGACAGTTGAGCAGAATGTTATTTGGTATACCTCTTTAAAAATCTGTATTCTATAGCTTTAATTAGTGTATTCAGTCAACATTGAACAAAATATCATTGTGAATGTAATGTGTGATTGACACAGTACTCTAGATGGTAGTGGTACAAAGACAAGGAATTCATAGGTCTGGCACATAGTAGGCACGTGATATATATTTATTGAATAAATTAAAGATTTTTAGGTTCTCAAATTAAATGCCTTGTTTTGGTCTTTCCACCCTGTTCATGCTTTTTTACTTTCAGTCGTTTCACACTTCTGACTCAAGTAAGTTGACCTTGATCTTTGAGGAACTAACTTTATGGTTGAAAAAAAAAGTGTAGGGTTTCAGGAATTTAAATGAAACGTAACAAGCATTTTAGTTAGGTGATGCACTTATTTGTATCCATGTAAAACACGTGGAAGTCTGGAATTCCAAATCTAAATATATTTTTGGAGCAATGATTCTTGGTTGTTGACATTTTGTTCTGTTAAAAGTTGAATGTGTTTAGTTTATAAACAACTCTTTACAAGAATCAGACAGCATCCTATTCTGTAGTCTTTTCCTCTCAGAAACATTTTTGGTGAATGGGAAAACTGTCAAGCTAAAATAAATGGTGTATCAAAAAGGAGAAAAAATATTGGATGTGTGTTCTATGTCCCATTCTAGTGTTTGTTAGACTGGGTGACATTTGACTGCCTCCTTTAAACTCATTCAGAAAATGACTTTGCTGTCAATGAAGGGGAATCAGATTTTCAAGTTCTTGTGGTATTTTGTGCCAAGGAAAGTGATTTTTAAAGTTAAATTTGTTTTTAATCTGAAATTGTTTTTCATGTTATTTTCTTAAGAATGACAAAGGAGTATTTGCTTATAGATGCAACAAAGCTTAATTTGTTAAAATTTAACAAAGAATGCATATAGTTCAGTTCTTGTGGGCACAAGACAAAAAAACAGAGCCAATATAAATTAAGCCCTAAGACAAAATTAGAGCACTGATAGAAGAAGCATTTTGTCAGAGCTTTAAGGGTGGTAGAAGCAGTGTATAGATAGAAGAAGAATTTTGATTGTAGTATCCTGTTGGTCCGAAGCACTTACAGCTTACATGTCAATCATAGAAACGTCACCCCTTTGAGATCCATGTAATAATATAAAACGGCTCACCCCATTCCCAGATTGTCTAATTTATACATATGACTTACTAATTATTCTTGTTTTAAAGCTTTTATTCTTGCACCTTAATATAAATTATAAAACCAGCTCCCTTTTCATGCTCTGGAACTCATTATTATAATGGTTTCATTGGGTTGTATTCCAGAGGACCCTATTTAGAGGGTCAAGAAATTGGGTCTTAATCACTGAATTTTAGTATGAGGAATACTATCTAGTCCAACCTTGCCTCGTTGTGTAGCTTAATTTCTTATGAGAGGTCATCTGGATGCTGCTTGAATGCTTCCTGAAACAGGAACTTAGAATCTTTGAAGGCATTACTGAAGGAAACACAAATCGGCCTTTCCACAGCTTCTGTCCATGGAGTCTGCTGTTGCCTTCTGGGGCTATACAGAACAAGTTCAGTTGTTTCCTGTGCCAGACTTTACATATTTGAAGACAGGTTCTCCCTACAACTCCTCAAGGCCTACCATCATTTTTTTGTGTGATAGGTTTTCTGGATTCCTTACTCCTCTGATTCATCTCCATTTTGTTGATCAGGTTGAGATTTTCTGTTTCAAATTAGAATATAGTAACTGACATGGGACATATTTCCCGTGTGATTTGATCCTTTTGTTTATGGCACACACTCTTTTGGTTCATTGTTCTGCTTCTCAATTTTGAGACAGGATGGAAGAAGAGGCCTGTAGTGATTGCTAAAGTCTCTTTAGCATCCCTGCTGAATCGCTTCACGAGGCCTGCTTCAGAAAAAATAATTTCACTTCATGAGGCCTGCATTTTCAGAAAAAATAATTTTTATCTGATAGACTTCCATTGGCACATTCTAAGCCCACCCAGATAAATTGCTCTATCCAGTTCCTGTATTACTCCCCAAATTTCTCTTACTCTGGAAATTATGGCACTAAAATCCTAGATAACATCTAAATTAGACTTTCTATGTATTGTGTTCTGATTATAGTAGGTATTATTGAATCAAAGTACAGTGTATTTTAATTGTTCCTCTAATTCTAATGTTTATTTCTCTCACAATGCTTTATAGTATTTCTTACTAGCAGGGATCAAATTTCAGAATTCTCATATTTTGTGCCTTTTCATGATTGCCAAAAGGCACATATTTGTCTGGCATACTTTTTGTTTTAAAAAGAGTGAAATGCTCTTTTACTTTGTTGTTTAGCATTTTCCAAGCACCATGATCTTTAGAGGAGTTGACATCATGAATTAATATTTATTGAGAACCCACAGGGTGCCTGCTGCTGTACTAGTCTCTTTTTATGCTTTACTAGTCTCTCAGCTCCCTCCGTTGAGAACTGCTCTGCAGGCTAACAGCCTTTTCCCCCCAGTTAATTTAGGAGCAGCTGCAGTCCTCACAAAGTGAAAACCAAATGTCCTCTGGGGCTTCAGAGGAACCAAATTTATTCCCCCCCACCCCCGTAAACTAACTAGCTTCTCACTGTTGGTGTCTATATTATTATGACTCTTTCAATAATTAATACAGTATCATCCTTCATGAAGAGTATGTTTATAATAGATTTATTAGGTTGTTTTTGGCCAAGAACAAGAGAACAGCATATGGTTATTTGAATTTCCCTTCCCATCCACTTAATTTCTTCTTTACTTTGGTAATTTAAATGTTTAAGCTGGCTGCTTATTAGGTTTTAATTGAGATATTTTCTAATTAATTCTGAAGAAGACAAAAAATATTTTTCCTCTTTATTTTTATAATTAAAAATAGTAAACAAAAAATAAAAGAGTTCAGGAGGGAGAGGCAAGATGGCAGCAGGGTAAGAAGCTCCAAGAGTCAGCTCGTCCTACAGTGCAGTTAGTAATCACCCACAGCTATCTAAAGCACTTGTTTGGGGACTCCAGGAGATCAGAAGTGCATCCTGTAACACCCTTGGAAGAACAGAAGGAGGAGACTGCCCATCTGCAGTGAAGATTCGTGAGTGGAGCACTCCATGCCGTGGAGGCCGGGCCTACCCCCACCGGCAGTGCAAGCTGCCTCGGGAGCTATTCCCTGGTTGGAGTTGGTAGCTCCATCTCCCAAAAACAGGGGAGGAAGAGACGGTCAAGCACTGACTTCGGCTACTGAGAAGTAAATTTGGCTGGCTAAAGTCCAGTCCTAAGAACAGCTAAAGTTTGAACCTGTCCAAATTGGAAAGAGGCCACTATAACTCTACCCCTCCACTATAACTCTACCCCTGGCATGAGGGGAAGTGGGACTGGTTGAAAATCATAGTGATGGTAGGGACTGGCTTCTTCCACCCAGGTCAGATTGTAGCTCTAGCCAAGTCCCTAGCTCCAGCTCCGGCAGGGAGGAAGCTGGGGGGACCAGTACCAGCCTCTCCGGGCAACTGTAGTTTATTTCAGCCCACACAAACTAGATTGTTGAGCACCTGTGTCTCCATCCCTGCCCCCCAGTAGGATAGGAGGGGGGTGGTGTTTCCTCAGCCTCTCCTGGCAACTGCAGGCACTTTCTGTCTGTACGGACTAGAATGTTGGGCAAATCTGTGACTACATTTCTGCCCCCCTCAATAGGATGGCGGGGAGGGGACAATGTTTCCTCAGCCTCTCCAGGCAACTACAGGTGCTTTCAGACCACATGGACTAGATTGTTGGATGCTTCTGTGACCCCATCCCCACTGCCAACAGGGTAAGAGGGACAGAGCTCCCTCAGCATCTCTGGGCAACTACAGCCATTTTCAGCCCATATGGACTAGACTTTTGGATACATCTCTGGCTCCATCCCTGCCCTGACAGGGCAGGAGGGCAGGAGGAGGAACAGTGTTCCCTTAGCTTCTCCAAGCAACTACAGTCACTTTCAGCCCACACAGACTAGTTAAGTGGGCACACCAGTGGCTCCATCCCTGCCTCTGACAGGGCAGAGGTGGGGCAGTGCTCTCTCACCCTCTTTGGGCAACTGCAGTTGCTTCTGGCCTGTATGGACTAGATTGTTGGGCACTCCTGAGGCTCCATCCCTGCCCCTGCAGGGGAGGAGGGGGGCTGGTGCTTTGTTAGTCTGTCTGGGCAACTGAAGTCAGATTTGACCCATGCAGGGCTTATTTGCTGCTCATGCCTGTGGCTCCATCCCCACGCTGGGCAAGGAGGAGGGATGTGGAGCTTCGTCAGTCTCTCTGGGAAACTACATACGATATTGGACTGACCAGCTTGGATTACTGCACAAGGCTATGGCCCATCCCTACCCCTGTTAGGAGAGAAAGGTAGTAGGGGCTTCATTGGTTCCTGGGGCAAAGTGGGCAGCTTCAGCCTGCATGGCTTACAGTACCAACTGTATCCTCAGCTCCTACTATGCAACCAGCAAGGGAGAAAGGGCAAGAAACAGATGAAAAAGAGACTAAAAAAATTCAAATTGGCTAAACACAAGCCACTATAAAGTTCCAAATTTAGTTGAACCAAGTGTCAAAGAGGGTCTGTAGCACAAAGCCAAATAAATAGAAAACCATAGACTAAAGAGAGAAACTGTGCCCAGAATAAATACACCTAGTAAATCAGATGCCAAGACACCAACAGAAATTACAGCCTATACCAAGAAACAGGAAGGATGGTCCAATCAAAGGAAAAAGCTAAGGCTCCAGATGGCATAAAGGAATTGAGACAACTAATCATAGATATCCAAACAAATCTCCTTAATAAATTAAATGAGATGGCTAAAAAGATTAAGGATATTAAGCAGACACTGGATGAGCACAAAAAAGAATTTGAAAGCATACATAGAAAAATAGCAGATCTTATGGGAATAAAAGCCACAATAAATGAAATTAAAAATGCACTGTAGGCATATAATAGCAGATATGAAGATGCAGAAGAAAGTATCAGTGATCTTGAAGACATTGTCTCAGAAAGCAAACATACCAAAGAACAGAAATAGAAAAGAATGGAAAAAATTGAACAGGGTCTCAGAGAACTAAATGATGGCAAGAGATGTGCAAACATACATGAGATGTGTGTCCCAGAAAAAGAAGAAAATGGAAATTGGGCAGAAGGAATATTGGGACAAATAATGGTAGAAAATTTCCCAAATCTAATGAATTACATAGATATCTGTGTCCAAGAAGCACAATATATTCCCATCTGAATGAATCCTAATAGAACTACTCTGAGACACAGACTAATCAGACTGTCAAATGCCAAAGATAAAGAGAGAATCCTGAGAGCAGCAAGAGAAAAAAGATTCTTCACATACAAGGAATGCCCAATAAGATTAAGTGCTGATTTCTCATCAGAAACCATGGAGGCAAGAAGACAGTGTCATGATATATTTAAGATATTGAAAGAGCAAAAATGCCAGCCAAGAATCTTATATCCAGCAAGATTGTCTTACAAAAACAAGGGTGAGTTTAGAACATTCACAGATAAACAGAAACAGAGAGAGTTTGTAACCAAGAGACTGGCTTTGTAGGAAATGCTAAAGGCAGTGCTACAACCTGAAAAGAAAAGACAGGAGAGAGTCTTGGAAGAGAGTCTAGAAATGAAGATTATATCAGGAAAGGTAACTAAAATTGTAAAAAGAGTGGTGAAAATAAGATATGACAGAAAAAATCCAAAGGTCAAAGTGGGTGAAGTAAGAACTACCTTTACAGTAGTAACATTGAATGATAATGGATTAAACTCCCCAATCAAAAGACACAGACTGATGAAATGGATAAGAAAATATGAGCCATTTATATGTTGTCTACAAGAGACTCACCTTAGACTCAAAGATA
This sequence comes from Cabassous unicinctus, assembly GCA_029593785.1. Lineage (NCBI taxonomy): Eukaryota > Metazoa > Chordata > Mammalia > Cingulata > Chlamyphoridae > Cabassous > Cabassous unicinctus. The sequence goes on along the minus strand of JAQZBX010001001.1, from coordinate 690 downwards.
CCAATAGATTGAAAGTGAAAGGATGGAAAAAGATATTCCACACATGTAGTAACCAAAGGGGGAAAAATAAAAAGGCGTAGCTATACTTATATCAGATGAAGTAGACTTTATAAACAAAGCTGTTATTAGAGACAAGGAAAGAAATTATATACTAATAAAAATGGTGAATTCACCAGGAAGAAATAACAATCATAAATATATGCATCTAACCAGAATGCCCCAAATTACATGAGGCAAACACTAGCAAACATGAAAGGAGAAATAGAAATCTCTACAATAATAATTGGAGGCTTCAATACACCACTCTCAGCATTAGATAGAATACCTTGACAGAGGATAAATAAGGAAACAGAGAGCTTGAATAATATGATAAATCAGCTAAACGTAATAGACATCTACAGAACATTGCATCCCAAAACACCAGAATATATATTCTTCTCAAATGATCATGGATCTTTCTCTAGGAAAGACCATATGTTGGGTGATAAAGCAGATATCAATAAATTTAAAAAGGTCAAAATTATACAAAGCAATTTCTCTGATCATACAGAAATAAAGCTGGAAGACAACAACAGGCAGAAAAAGGAAGAATTCAGAAATAAATGGAAATTAAGCAAAACACTCTTAATCAGTGGGCCAAAGAAGAAATTGCAATAAATATCTTGAGATGAGTGAAAACAAGAGCACAAC
>JAQZBX010001000.1:0-91262 GCA_029593785.1 Cabassous unicinctus | reverse complement strand
TAGTCTTATAGTTTTAACACATTTAAATCTCTGATCCATTTTGAGCTACTTTTTGTTTATGGTGTGAAGAAGGAATCCTTCATCTTTTTGCATGTGGATATCCAGTTGTCTCAGCACCATTTTTTGGAAAGACTTTATTTCTCTATCGACTTGTTTGGAAAACTATTGAAAATCAATCATAAATGGACTTTTAACTCTATTCCATTGACCTATATATCTGTTCATATGCTAGTACCACACTGTTTTGATCATGTAGCTTTGTAGTAAGTTTTGAAATAAGGAAGTGTGAGTCTTCCAACATTGTTGTTCTTTTTCAAATAGCTCTAGTTCTTCTGGATCCCTTGGATTTCCATAGAAATTATAGGACCAGCTTGTCAATTTCTTCTACTTATCAGATGAGATTTTGATGGAGATTGCATTTAACCTGTAGGTCAGTTTGGGGAATATTGTCATCTTAACAACATTGAGTTGTCCAATCCATGAACATGGGTGTCTTTATATGTATTTATTTATAACTTCTTATTGGATTGCTTATTGCTAGATGGAACTACAATCTATTTTCACATATTAATCTTGTATCTTACAACTTTTCTGAACTTGTTATTAGTTCTAATCATTTTTAGTGGATTCCTTAGGATTTTATATAAACAAGATCATATCTTCAAATAGAGATCATTTTACTTCTTCCTTTACACTTTTTATACCTTTTATTTATTTTTCTTACCTAATTGCCCTTGCTAGAACTACCAATAAAATGTTGAATAGAAGTAGGGAGAGAAGACATCTGTTTTGTTCCTGATCTTGACAGAAAGCAATCAGTCTTTCCCTGTAAAGTATGGTTTTAGCTGTGAGATTTTTGTAGATGTCCTTAAAGGTTAAGAAATTTCCTTCTGTTTCTAGTTTGCTACGTGTCTTTATAATGAAAGGGTGTTGGATTTTGTGAAATGCTTTTTCTGTATCTATGGAGATGATCATTTGAATTTTGTATTTCCTATTAATACAATATATTAAATTAATTGATTTTTGCATTCTGAAAGACATCCTTTTTAATATGCTGCTGGGTTCGGTTTGCTGGTATTTTGTTGAGGATATTTGAATCTATATTCATAAGAGATACTGGTCTACATTTTCTTTTATTGTTATGTCTTTGTTTGGTTTTGGTATCAGAGTAATTCTGGTCTTATAGAATGAGTTGGAAAGTGTACCCTAAGTTAATTTTGAAGAATTTGTGAAGGATTGTTAATAATTCTTCTATATATGTTTGGTAGAATTTACTAATGAAGCCATCTGGGCCTGAGACTTTCCTTTTGGGAAGATTTTAAATTACTAATTCAATGTCTTCAGTTGTTATAGTTATGTTCAGATTTTCTATTTCTTCTTGAGTAAGTTTTGGCAGTTTGTGTTTTTCTAGGAATTTGTCCATTTCATCTAAGCTACCTAAGATTTTGACATACAATGGTTCTAACCTGTCCCTTTAAAGAGTCCTAACTCATAGGTTAGGACTTATAACATTCATATATACACTCAAAATATGTATAAAAATTTTTGAGTTACTAAGAAATACTATTCTTTTTATTATTAATAGGAATAAAAGTTAATAAAGGTCATAAGTTATTCTGTATTAAGCACATATTTCTAATTATTTCATAAGGATACTGAAAAGAAAAATAAGTTCTGTTCTCTCCATATGCTTGGCAATAAATAAGAAAAATTGGAGTTGAGTGTAGCTCAGTGGTTGAGTGCCTGCTTCACATGTATGATGAGGTCCCAGGTTCAATCCCTGGTACCTCCTAAAAAAAAAGAGAGACTGATTAGAATTTGATTAATTATACTATGGAAAGATCAATTTTTGCCTACTGCCTTAATTGTTGCTGTATTTAAAGGCTCAGGTTGACTATCTCCGGTTCTTAAAAACTTTTACTTCTGATTCTGCAACCCCAATTTGAACTTTAGAACATGTTTTCCTAATATCTATGACTAGATATCTTTGTGTGAGTTGTAACACAATTCGCTTTGGAAATCAGAGACAGGTAAACTACTTGGCATTAAGGAATCATCCAAAGACTTGGATTATTTTCTAAATTATTCAGAATATGGCAAAACTCAAAGAGAGTTTGGCAAGCTTTATCTTCTCTGATTTTAAAATCCAAGTGCAAATTAAGAGAAATATAATCTCTAAACTTGATTTATTTATATTCAACTCAAAAGCTCTTTTATGTCCATGAACTTTCTGAACCTTTTCCTCAGCCTTTTAGACTTCCCCATATTTCCTCCAAAAGAACAGTGAATAAATAAGCTTAAAACTCTTAAGATGTTTGAGGGACTCTTTCACAGTTCTGAATGTTGATACTGGGAAAAGTTCAAGCTTTAAAAACATATTCACATCTCCTTTGAAGATGATTTCATCTCACATAAATCTTTTTTTAAAGTGATTGTTGAGGTTATAGGAGTGGTAAGAGTAATAATATACTTTTAATTATATACTCTTGATAATATACTGCCTGAATATAGACATTCTAAATGCTATTTCTTCTTACAAAATATTGATCTCTGTTCTATGCATATTGTCCATAACTTCAGTAATCTTCTGAAAGAAATTATTTAAGGCACTATTTAGCCAAGTAGATGATTACTACAAATTGTATCTACATATGTATATATGTGTATATGTACATAAGTAATTATTACAATTGTATATCACACACATGCATACACACATATATAAGTGGGTGTGTGTATAATCATAAATCCGTATGTATATACTTATTTCCCTGTGTTGATTTGTTTAAATAATTTTTATTTCACAGCTATCAGTTTTCTTTTGATTCCTTGAACTTCCCAAACTCTTTCCCCTGCCCATTGAGGGTTTTCCCTCAGCTTGAGTCCTTCCTGTTCTTAAGATTTCAGTTCAAATCTAGTCTCAGAGAAGCCTTCATTGACCACCCCACATCCCAGATGTACTCAATTACACTTCTGAAGTGTCACAATTTGAAATATTCTGTTAATTTATCTATTTAGTTGTTTATTGTTAGACTGTAAGTTCCCTAAGGGCAAAGACCTGGTCTGTCATGCCCTAGACCAGGGCCTGGTATTTAGATGATGCTTAATAAATAATTACTGGACAAATGGCTAAAGTGTCCAGGAGCCACAGTGGGCTGGGCATTGTGGATAATGGTTAACTACAATGTGTATGCTAATCTCAGTTTTTCCAACTTCAGTAGATTGTAATTTTTAATCCCAGGAGAAATCTTACATCACTTTCAGTCCAAGAGTTAAAAATGCAAATGTTTATAGGAGTCAGGCAGATATAAATGAATATCCATCCTGTGCAAAATAAATAGAAAGTGGTGGGCTTGTGGCAAACTGGTGGATACATTGTCCATCTAAAGACATCAACTGCTTCTCACCAACTTGTTATCATGGACCAAATCCAATGTTGCCAGATCTGATATTTCAAGAGAAGCCAAATATTTGAATTTTTATGTGAAATCTTCTGATTTTTAAATATTGGTAACTGATAAAAATTTGTATACAACACTGCAGGACCAAAACAACAATAAAAACAACTATAGAATAGCAACAATAAAAGGAAAAGTGTTTAAAGGTAGATGGGAGGGCTTCAGGGAGGTCTGTGCTTACTCCAACAATAGCTCTCTCGTCACCGAGAGACAGCAGAGGCACTGAGCAGAAGAACTTGTAATTTCTCCACACTATGTAACCTCTTCTTTATTTTACCTCTTCTTTTCCCCTCCTGTCTTTGCCTTAAAGCTGCCAATGGCCTGTATGACTGCCTGGCACACAATTTTTAAACAATATTTGTTGTTTTTGGTCCAAGCGGATGGGAATATAACAGAGATGATAACGAGGGATAAAGACTCCCTACTCTCAGAATTAAGAAAAACATTGTTGAAATCTAAATACATCAAACAGAAGGTCTAGTCTCTGACATTGTGTGTATATGTATATGTATGTGCATGTGTATATGCATATGCATATGCATATGTATATATATTTTCTGTTGGAGACCACGGTAAAATGCTAGCTACCACTTATTAAGTATTTGCTGCATGTGAAAAGCTTTAGAAAAATAACAGCTAACATTTACTGAATGTTTGCTATGTATGATGCAGTGAACTCTACACTCCATAGAATCCAAGAAGGGGGCAAATAGTTACTGTGACTGCTTTTACTAAATACCATGAATCCAAAAACTATAAATCATGAAACAAGACCCTATAGTATTTACTTGAGAAATTTTGGAGCCTTTGTAATTTTCCAGTTTAGTTTAGATCTTTTGTGCGTGTGTATTTGTGTGTGTGTGTATATGTGTGTTTTGTCATCTCTGTAATTTCTTGAAACAAAAGAACTGTGTGTTTGCAGTCAGCAAAAAATGAGGGTACCCTGGGGAAGTTTGGTTTCCCCTCTAGGTCTGGTTGCAACTCAACACAAGAAGAGGGGTGAAGCTTGGGAAGAAGAGCCTCAAGAGGAAAAGTTGGAGCCAGGAGAGAGGAAAGGGAATCAGCTGAGGAGAGTGGGCTGAGCCCAAAAAGACAATCTGGAACTAAGTGATAGAAACCCATGTGGGTTCTCCATTTTATTGAAAATAAAAATGGGAATTTTGGAAGTTTTGGGAAAAAGTTGTCCCTTATAGTCATTGTAATGTAAACAAACTAAACAGAGCTGCTTTCAAAGGGAAATCTAGGGAACTGCACCTTTGTATACCCAACAACTGTCACAATGATAGACATTTAATTAGTGAGGACAAAATGCATTAACATGAATGCATTAATCTAAATGAGTGAATGTGTCTTAAGTGTGTCTTTAAGTTTATCAAAGGAATATAATTCCTGGGATAAGAATAAGAAGGAGCCAAGAGGTACCAGGGTTTCTGATGAGGTGTGGAGCGAAGTCTAAGTAGGAGCTTAGTTGGCTTTTCATCCTCTATTCTTCCCTTCCCTTCCCTTCCTCAGTCCCTTCTACTGTCCTGCCAACTCAGATCCTATTCTCATCAGGCAGTGGGCAGATGTGACTGTGGAGAACTGGACCTGGCCCTCCAGGCTGGGGATTCTGTAGCAGTTAGAGGGAGGAAGAAAAGGGGGAGAAAAGTCAGAAGGACAAGGCCTCTGCATCTAGCATCAGGGCTGCCTACAGAGCTGGCTCAAGGGAAGGAGGACTTCTTTCCCTGGTCCTGCTCAAAAGGTAGGGGAATGAATAGCTCCATTTACAAGTTATTTAAATGACATTTTGGGACATTCTTCAGCAAATTTAGAATAGAAAGAGAGGGATATTATAGACAAAAAATCCTCAGCTTTTACATGATGTTTTTTCTGTTTTTGGATGAGTACTAAAAATATATCTCAAATTTAATTTGCTTATTTCATCTTATCAAGAAATTGCTTTGCTTTGAGAACTATTGTGTTGGTTGGAAAGAGAAAACTACAGTGTAAGTGGCAAAGAGCTTTTATACTATGTATAGTTTATAGCATATATTTATGTGTTTACTATACATTTCTCTTGGAAAGAGGATAAGGATTGGAATATATGTATAAATATACACACATATCTCTCACATATAATTACACAAATGTCTATATGTGCATACATACACTAAATGTACAAATATAGTATATTTCTTACTAGAAAATCATGGCTCAAATTCCAAAGAGCAATCTATACTTTCCTGTGGACACGAAGATAGGGTCACAATAAACTCTACACTTTCTGTTTCTCAGAACTTTTATTTCTGAGGAAACAAAATGTCAGATTCAACTAAACTTTCTATTTCTCCAATAACATTTACACTTTTTACCCGCCAGTTCAGTTAACCACCCATGCTATTTTATTGTAGAACTACCTGATAATTTTTAAAAAATCTATGTCATTTCATAAATATACACATATCTAAGTATTCATGATATAAATGGGATTTATATGGTTCACAATGAGGTTTGTTTAAATTAAATTTCTTGGATACTTTTAAAAATATATCAGTTTCAGGTAATGTTCCATTTCTTTAAAAATCAGGAGCTGATTTTGAATGGATTAGCATTCAAAGGGTCAATAATCTGCCACCTGACAGTTGCTGGCATGGAGGGAAATGTGACTCCCAAGCTCTTGAGGTGAAAGACTTGTCTGAAAAGTTTACCTTGAAAAATCTATGAAAAAATTGCACACACTACATTCCTATAGTCTTCAGCTGAAGTCTAAATCACTGATGTTTCTTTACTATCAGTTAACTTTTAACCAAAGATATTTCTCACCTTGGCTATCATCAACTTTTAATATTTGCTAGTACAAAAAATTTTCCTCTACTCCTAGACCTCAAGGGGCATTGATCTATTATTATTTTCCCCCTGTTTTAGAAGCTTAAACTCCTCTTCATAAATATTTTAATTAAAGATTATTCCCCTAATATCACTTGCTTATCTATATACAGTCTTAATTTAAATTCTAACTAGTTCCAAAATTAGTGCAAAGTGTCTTCCAATTTTCAGTGAAGAGAGAGCAATGTTAATATAGGCCTTTTTTTTTTTAAAAAAAAAAAACAAACAGGATCTGATTTACCACTAATCATATTGTTTGTTTAATAATACTTAGTTTCCCAAACAAACTTATTGTTCATTGCTACTACATCTTAGAACAATATTTCTTTTTCTATGCAGTTATTCCTAAGACTTCTATTCTCAACTTCCTCCCTAAAGTTTTGGAAAGACCATTTCAGCAGCAAAAATCTCCATAGGCTCTGTTTTAACTTTTTCATTTTTACTCATTTTTACTTTCCATGAGGAAAACATAATAATGAAAAGTAATGTATACATTTTCAGTAATAATGTTAGTTCAAAAAGTTGTTTCTAAAGGCCTGTCAAAACTTGTAATTTAGCGTAGATTTTGGAGGAGTGTGCTCTTGTCGCCTGCCTTAAATTCTGCAGTATTCCTGGTCTTACAAAATGACGTATCTGTGAACTGAAAGTCATCTTGGAAATAACAGACTTACTTTGGAAAATAAGCACTTAGGAAATGTTAAATTGCTTGTGACCATGCATTAGCGTATCTTCCAAGCTATTATAGGCAGATGGAGTAAATCACAGAAAGTTCTTACCTGTTGAAGGACGTAAGACAATGCACATCACCAATAAAGCAAGCACAGCAGAAGTGGCAATTCCAAATACAATTTTTAACCATGTCTATGTAAAATAAAGAAAGTTAGGCATATACACAGTTACTGCTAAAGAGTAGAAATGGCAAGATTTCTACTCTTTAAAATCCTACTTCTCCCTCTCCACAAAGCTTTTGATTGTCTTCTACTGATCTGGCTATAATTGCTGGAATTCTTCCAACTCTGCAAGGACAAATGTTTCTACAGTATATTTAGAACAATTTTCCAACCTCAACTCACTCCAGGAAGTAAATACTTATGTATAAAACCTCACCTTCTAAACAATAGAAAACTCCGATCACACTCAGTCCAGCCAGCCCTCTTTCTTTAGCAATTCCTGAGGCTGCATATACTAACCTTCATTTTTCCAGATGTTTTTGAAAGTTAGTTAATTCTGGCTTCAGAGCGTGGGTCACTTGATCTGTGAAAAACGTTGAAAAGAAGCAAGTATGTCTTGGTAGTTGGAAGCCGAAGCCAGGACAAAGTTGTTTTATTTTTTCCAAGTACTTTTGAATACCGTGCCAAATTTCAAAAGATTTCTGTAAAATTAGAAACAGATTTTGGGGGCGTTCTTGGCCTTGAAATGAACTGTGAGTGGCTCGAGGGGGGTTTTATAAGCCTTCTCATCCTTGTAAATTCTACACCAACATCTGCTTACGTTGACATACAGAGGTTTTTAATTTTTTTTTTTTTTCAAAACAAATTCAGCTTTATGCTTCATTTTCTTCTAGAGATCACTCGCGGATCACTTCGACAAGCCATTAGGTTTCGTTTAACCTCCAAAAGAGGAATTTAAAATAATACAAGTTTTCCAGTCGTGTACATGATACATATATCTAATTTTTAGCAGAGGAAGAAAATTGAAGCCACATAAGATTTTGTGAGAAATACACCATATGACTGCACTTTTTCTTTCTCTGGGAGATTATAAGGTACTGCAGACAGAAATGTTTTTCTCTCAGCAAAATTTCTTTGTCCATATAGCACCATATGCACTTTCAGTAAATACAGAAGTTTAAAAATTCAACTGTCTAAACCCACGACTGCTTTACTTTAAAGAAATAAAATGCCATCTGGTGAAATTTAGTATGGGTTAGGTGTGTACGCACAGGCTAGAAAGATGGAAAGATCCGTAGGAATAATTTACCGACAGACCTTTTGAAAGAATGGAAATGGCTTTGCAAAAGTGATATTTTTGCTTCTCTCTCAGAATATCTTCTGAAAGAGGAGGGTATTTAGTCATTGTAAAGCCTTAAAAAAATAAAAATAAAAAAGCATTTGAAAAAGAAGAAAACTTTAGGTGCAATTTCATTTTGGTTAAATCTCTATAACTACAAAGCAATTGGTCAATTTGACAGATTCAGTAAAATATTGACCCAATGGGAAAAAAGCAATTTCTTTGAGTATTCTGGCTGGTTAATGCAATTCACTTGGACAGATTCTGTGATTCCATAAAAATACAATTGCTAACCTCTTGTTTCTTTACTCTTTCCACTAATGATTTTCTTCTATAGAAGTTTATAATTATCTCAACCTGATTAAAAGAGACTTCATGCTGACCTTTCATAGACTGTTCATGAAAATTAATCAAGAAACATTACTGAAATTCTGCTGCAGTTTGCTTTAGTCAACTGTACTGGCTACAATGGGAGACTTTTTCCAGCAAAGAGCAGGATAGTGGCTCCTGAACTTCCTCTCAGACATTTTCCAGACATCCCTCCCTGAATTCCAGCCTTATGAAATTTCTCTTGAGGAAAATGAGTCATTAAGCACTTACTGGCAAAAAGGTGTAGCCACCCAGCTTCTGGAGGAGGCCCTCTTTGCAGTTGATGGGGCCAGCTTTTTACAAACTGAAGCCTTCAGTAGGACCGTATCCAAGTTGTGCTATAGACTTGTAGGCATCTCCATGTGTTTGTGACATCCTCAAATCCGAGCTATTTCACCAGCCAGGTCCCAAACACACTGCTGACGTGCGGGTTCTCAGCTTGATTGCCTTCTTTGGAACATTCACACAGTGTGTTCTCAGGAGTTTTGTCCCAGTCTGCCAAAGCCCCAAAGTCCACAAGTATTTTTTAGTAGTTTATTTCTAAGACTTTATGTTCTGGAGAGAAACTGACTGTAATAAATGATTAAGGTATAATTAAAATGTATTTTATTAGCTTTAACAATTAAAAATGCACTGACATGTGACTGGTCTGAGTACCAACTAGGATTCTACAGCAAAGTATGGGAGACCACAAGATACCCATTTGACATGCTCTATGGAGAAAGCAGGATGCTTTAACAGGAATCAATTTAAGTAAGGGAGAAAAATTATGAGAGTGAAACATGTTTATTTAGTTTTGCTTGTTTTTTCCTTGGAAAGTTAGGTGATTCAAACTAACTTCTGGTAAACTCTTACTGGTTTGAAATGTTTTAAGAAAAATGAGACTGACTATAAAACTAAAAATGTCAAGAGTGTTTTCCATCTGATTTCATAGATTAAGAATATATTATTTTAGATAACAGAGCTACATATGTCCATCCCTTTGAGGTAAGGGGAAAGCATTCTAATTTCCATCTAAGCAAGGACTCCCACAAAAATTTGGATATTTTCTAATATTATAAGTCATCTTCATTGGTTTTCTCTCCTTTTGGAGTCAAAATGAAAATGTTTGTGCTAATATATTTTAAAACACTAAGGAAACTGTTCTTACTTTATATAATTAGTTAACATACAATAAAAAATTGGGGGAGGGGAACAGAAATGAATAAGACACTATCTGTGTCCTCAAGGAACTTACATTCTAATCCAAGGATGGTAGATTAATTTTTATATATTTGCTTGTTTTTGCTTCGCAGAGCTTTTGCTGAGAATGGCTCTGAAGCTGGGTTTCACTTAGTGGGAAGGAGCGCCCTCTTTAGTTAGTGATTTCTTCACTGATGGGGAGGAGGCAATGAAAGGAAAAATGTGTTATGGATTGAAGTGTGTCTTCTAAAAAGATATGTTCAAGACTTATCACCAGTTTCTTGAATGTGACCCTATTTTTGGAAATGGGATTTTTGAAGATGGGGTTAATAAAAATGGGCCCTAATCCAATATAACTGGTGTTTTTATGAGAGAGGGCTACTTAGACACTTTCAGACAGACACAGGGGAGAACGTCATGTAACAACTGAGGCAGACATTGAAGTGCTACAAGAAAAAGAACAACATGGATTGCCAGACACCACCAGAAGCCAGAAGAGAGCCATGGAACAGATTTTTCCTTATAGCTTTCAGAGGGAGAAATGCCCTTCCAACACCTTGAGTTTGGACATCTAGCCTCTAAGACTGAGAGACAGTAAATTTCTACTGTTCAAGCCATCTGGTCTGTAGTATGTTGATACAGGAGCCCTAGGAAACTAAGACAACATGCCACATGTTATATTCCTTAATGAAGATCTCCCCTTTATCAGGATTGTGACTTTTCTCAGAAAGGAACTCTGGATCTGTTTGAATGCTACAAAACAGAAAGGGTGACTTTGGCCTATAAAAATTAAGGGCAAGAATTAAGAAAGTAGAGTTGCAACTGAGCCCTTCCAGAGAAGGATCTTATAAGGTTGAATTTGGGATATGAGTACATTCTAGTAAACCCGCTGGGTAAGTTAGATATAACATAAAACCTTATGCTACTAAGAGAGCTTACTAGAACTATTTAGTAAGAGCCATGGTAGGTTTGCCAAAAACTATTTTGATTTAGATGGTCTCTCAGAAAACACATCAGCTATACATTGCGAGAGTAAGGTAAGAACATAATGACAATGTAAATAAGAATATCTTTGTATTTGGGGGTGGGGAAAGAAAGAAAGAAGGATGCCTTCTTCCCTAAAAGCTGAGACAAATTATTCATGGACAAATGAGGGATATGAGACAGAGGTGGACCTAATATAAACCTTGATTATTTTTTTAGTCTTTAAAGTAAAATTTGTTCCCCAAAATGTTTTTTCTGTCCATTTGATTCCTCATTTTTGATAAATATTTCTTGTTCACTGTTATATACAAAGTGCTCTAAAACATGATTTCATTTAACCCATACCCAAACTTATTTATTGATTAGAAAACAGAACCCCAAAAAGTTAGGCATTGCCCAAGATTGTAATAGGACCCTGTGTTATATATTAAATAGCATCATTATGATACTTCTGGAAGCTGTTTCCAAAGTAATGCATACTTTAAACATTTTTAATTGATATCTCACTGATTTTTCAGTTGCAATGGTAGAATCATTAGAGATAAGATATGCACAATCCTTACATCTTCATAGTATATTGTCACACACATCTCAAAAAGAGTAGTTTCATTCTCCAGGGACCATGTCCAAAATATTATTTTGATTAAAGTTTTGTTCTAATTGAGGTCTACTTATCAGAGCAGTTGGTATAGGTTGCCTGGGTTAAAAGATCTTTCTCTGTGGACTTGTTTAAGGGATTTATCAGAATAGCCATTAACAGAGATTTTGAGATTCAAGCTAAGAAGAATCCTGGGCTCTTCAAAATTCATAGTTACTATCATATAGTTATACACCTGGCAGAAGAGCTTACCATAGCATCATTGAGAAATGATGAAGTTTAAAATACTTTTGGAATCTGATCTAATTTCTAAAACCACAATTGTCACATACAGGGAGAATATGCAGCAACATGCCTCCTAATTTGTCATTGCTACCTATTGCCTTAATAAATGTTATAAATAGAGGTCAGTGATTCATTAGCCTATCATAATTATGGTACTTCTCCTTGGAGGCCCAAGGAGTTAACTATTAAATTTGGATTAAAATTTGGTGAAACAACCCATTTCTTTGGGTGCTGAACATCCAAAGATATAGAAGGTAAATCAGTACTCACATACAGTTCAAAAATGCAAATATTACATATCCTTAGAAGTGGTTAAACACTAGGAAAACTAGTTAAATAGTATAAGTTGAATGTGTGAGTACCTTATATACTGTAGTATAACTTATTAAAGTACACTGTTATTTCACTAGCACTTTTGGATTAGAGAATATTACTAATGCTTGCTAATATTTATTGAGTACTTTAATTGAGTCTGATGCTTTTCTAAGCAATTTACATGTGCTATCTCACTTCATCTTCAGAGTATTATTACTATTATTATCTTCATTTTACAGATGAGGATGTAAATGCACAGAAAATTTAAGTAACTTCCTCAAAGTCACCTAGTTTGTGGGTGATAGAGATGGGACATGAACCCAGGCAATCTTCTTCCATTGCACAATTTGATTATCCATGTTTAGGGTTCTGACAGGAAGCTATAAATTGATAATGCAATGGAATGTGTAAGCCAGGCTGAATATTGAAGGAGGTAAAGAAAGAAGAAAGAAAATTAAATGGGATAATAAGTTGGATATCTTGATGAGGCCAAAAGCATGTGTCATGGTAGTAATTGAGTGATAGAGTGGAAGTAAACCTGATAGCCACATGTTTCAGTTTAAGATATTAGTTCAGGTTGCTGATAAGCCTAGATTATGGTATTGGATGTGGGCAGCTGAGGTGCAGGGGAGAAGTTCAGGTCCCTAGTGTTATAGTTGGCAAAGCAGTGAGATGCTGTGGTGTTGCTCAGGATGCCTACCGGGAAATTGAATTCAACCCAATTATGGCAACTCTTGGGATTGGAGAAATACCCTCGGTCACATTCTAAACCCTTTATGAAAGAGTGGAAGAGATTTCAAACTCATGATGGCAGGCTAGACATAACTTCTGCCTTCTGAAACTCCATTAAACTGGTTGTAAAGGGAGGAAACAGTACAAACACAACAATGAAGAGAACATTCTTCAGTGGATAAAGCAGAGCAGAAATAGCAGCTGCCTGAGACACAGATAGAAAGGAACCAATCTGTCTGACAGAAGCATGAAACGGTTCCAGAATTGAGATGGCAGTTACCACTGAGGGCAGGAGGGAGAAAGGAAAAAACTGAAAAAAGAGGTCTAGTCAGAGGTCCATATACGGACCTTTCACTCCTGGTGCAGTACAATCTGCAGCTGGGCATTTATCCCAGGCAAAAACTAGATTTCATCTCAAGACGTATTATACAGTTCCTGGAGAGTACTAGAGGAGCTGGTATGAGAGTTAGTACACCAGAGTAAATCCAAACTCTCTAGTTTAATGGCTTCCTGATTTATTCTTAAACAAAACCCAGCAGCCAGCAGGGCCCATACCCGGGTCTCTCCATCTTCTCATTCTTACATCTGCTACAAAACCCAAGAATAAATAGACAAGACTAACAACTAAAAACAAAATGAAACCAAGAGCCAAAATCCTAAATCATGAAAGAAAAAAATTAAAACACCAAGATGAACAAATAGGAAAATATGACACTCAAGGAAAACAGGCAAAAATGACTATGGAGATACTTCTGGGAATAGAGAAAGACTTTTTGAAAAACTTAAATTAACATCCTCATTGAGATTCAACAAAATAGTGCCACAAATAAATCACCAGGTTATGGAAAAGCAACATTTCAAAAAGTCTCTCAGATATTGAAAATATGACTGCCAAAAAAATAAAATAAACATTATAAGTTTTGAAAGATAAAGCTGAGGAAATCTCTTAGAATATAGAACAGAAAGAGACAAAGATGGAATATAGAATAGAAAGGATTAGAGACAGAGAATAAACACCCAGGAAGTTCAACATCTAATGAATAGGAGTCCCAGGAAGAAAGGTCAAAAAAGCAGAAAGAATAAAAGATTACTCTAAAATGAATACAGAGAACTTCTCAAAGCTGAAGAAGAAAGTAAGTTTTTAGACTGAAAGGCCCACAAAATGCCCAGCACAAAATATGAGAAAAGACACACCTACACATGTAATTGTGAAATTCCAGAACAATTAATTATAAAGAGAAAATATGAAATGCTTCCAAAGAGAAAATAGATCACCTACAAAAGAAGCAAGAATCAGGGTCTAGGCAGAATGGCTACAAAGAAGGGTTGTGAGAAGAAGGGCCATCCAGCCATCAATGAGGTGGTGACCAGGGACCACCACATCCATGGAGTGGGCTTCAAGAAGAGTGCCCCTCAGGCCCTCAAAGAGATACGGAAATTTGCCGTGAGGGAGATGGGAACACCAGATGTGTACATCAACACGAGGCTTAACAAGGCAGTCTGGGCCAAAGGGATAAGGAATGCCCCATAGCATATCCATGGACAGTTGTCCAGAAAACATAATGAGGATGAAGATTCCCCAAACAAGCTCCATGCATTAGTTACCTATGTACCTGTCACCACTTCCAAAAACCTACAGATAGTAAATGTGTATGAAAACTAATAGCTGAATATCCAATGAAATTATAAAATATCTGCCAAAAAAAGAAGCAAGAATCAGACTGAGATCAAACTTGCCATCCACCAACTAGATGCTGAAAACAATAGAGTAATATTTTTACAGTTCCTGAGAGAAAATTCTTGTCAAATTAGACCCTACTTAGCCAAGATACCAGTCAAATAGGACAGAACAGAGATATTGTCAGATGTGTGAGAACTAAGAAAGTTTACACCCCAAACATGCTTTCTTAGAAAGGAACTGTAGTTCAGCAGAATAAGGGCATGAACTACCGGAGCCATCACTTAGAAAAAGGCAAAGTTGAGCGAAGAGATAGAAAATCTGGTCTTTTGAAATAAGATGCTAATAAGTGTATGAGCCCCTGTCTCCAGCCACTTTTGAAGTCAGATGAATTTTATTTTTTAGTGAATTGGTTTTTTTTCTAAGTTTGGGTTACTTTTCCTAGCACTTGTAATCAAAAGAGTCTTAATAATCATAGAACTGATGTAGGCAAATGGTGGAATGTAAAATTAGAATCTTAAGAACATTCTTTCTGAGCAGCATGGAAAGTACTATTGGACCCAGAAAGAAAGAAATGCAATCCTACCAAACTACTTGGTTCAATAGTCACAATAATTAAGGACGGATGGTTTGTTGGTTTTACATTTTCAGTTTTGAATATTTAGAATTCACCATGGACAAATTACAAGACTTCTTTATTTTAGAGAAATTATCAAATTTGACAAATGTAAAAATAAAGCTGTATCTAACAAAAGTTAGAAAGTGGTAGAAGGTGAAGAGAGATGGGCAGAAGGGCAGGAAAGCTCATTTCCTCATCTCCCCAGGCAGGTGGTCAAGAGAACTGGTCTGTAACGGGCAGTGTAAGAACTAGAGCTGCACAAAACCATCTCTGCCATGTCTCCTCCAAATGGTAGAGTCATGTTGTAGGAGGGGAATATTTATATTGGTAGAAATACATAAGCCATTTGATTTTTCATATAATTTCCAAAGTTCAAAGAAATTGAGTCTACAAATTCACATGATGGATATTGGCAAGTCTACTTCTAAGTATTGACCAAGATAGAATTAACTTCCTCTAGTTTGACTAAACTTTAGATAGGCTTCTTCCTTACTTCAGGTCCCTGACCTCCCTCTTAACTCAGCCCTTGCACTATCTAGGTGCTGAGCTCCTAATAATATAGTTCTTTTTCTTCCTCTTACTCCCTCCCTGCTCTTAAAGACTCCAGGTGGCCTAATTACTGCAAAAGAAAACATTCCAAACCAAGTGGTCTTAACTGCAATCTAAGTAAATCACTCATCCATCCCCGTGATCAACTCCCTCACTATCATACAGTGCTTTTCCACTACCTACCCATTGCCCTTCACGAAAGTGCATACTTTTTCTTTGATTCTTATTCTCATGGAAAAATTTGAATTTTAAAAGAGAATCTCTAACAATGCCAACATTTGATTTAAAACAATAAATATTTTAATGGTGATGAATTCACATACCTTGACTAGTTGATGGGAAGGTTATGTAATTTCTTCAGGAAGTAGATTTCAAAATGGCGAAGGGAGTGGGAGAGGAGGAGACAGGACTTCTGATAGCACATCTCACAGCACATCATTTAGGTACCTATCTACTATTACCACAAGTAAGGCCAGGCCTCTAAGGTTCTCAAGAGATAAATAATACACTATCATGAAAAAAATCAAATGGCCCTGAGTTCTGTTTAGTCTTAAGTGTACACATAAATACTACTGATGTGCTTGGTAGAACGCATTTATCAGGAAAGATAAAAAGAATGAGAGTAAAATAAGGTTTACAGATAGGAAAAGAGTAAAGACATTACCAAAATGGGACCAAGTTTTTCCTAGAATGTCACCTTCTCAATGATGCCTAATATGATCACCCATTTAAAATTGACCCCCCTTGAACTTCCAGTTTTCCTTACCTTACTCTTCTTTTCCCCATAGAACTTACTGCTTTCTAATGCCTGGTAACACTTTTTATTATTTTTATTGCTAATTGCCTCTTTCCTTCACATATAGCCCCATTAGGGCAACTTTTTTTTAATGTTTGTTTCACTTATGTACCCCAAGGACTTAGGAACAGTGCTTGGCACAAAACAGGCATTCAGTTGATGCCGCTCCCTGCCTGAATGAATGCATGAAGGAATGAAGGAGGATATAGAGGATATGAAGCTCCTCTGTTGCCCACTGTGGGTCCAAGCTTGATAACAGTTAAGAAGAGCACCTCCAGGTGTGACCAGGAGAGGGCCAATCTCATTATTGTTGAACAATTAGATATTATCCTTTGTTATCTAACAATGGTCATTTAATCCTTGTGCTACTGCTTCAAGGTGCCTTTCAACATGAATTGCAGTGTTGTACTTCATAACATGGAGAATTAGTAACAGGAGACTTTACTGCAGCTATTCAGTTATTTATTCCTGAGAACTGAGGAAGGATTACCAGCTATTTATGAGAAGTATCTGTTTTATGGATTAGTAAAATGAGAATTAGTTGAACACCATGTCCACTTCCTTCTGACATTCTAATTGGTTAAATTTCAATGAATACCCAATCTAATCAATACTAATTGTGTTCTAACCTGATAATTTTTTCAGAAAATTGAAGTTTTTAGAATGTATATAATAGCAACAGAATGTTGTATATTATAGTGAATTACAAAAGCAATCATCTGATGAAATTTTTTAGAAATCTTGCTGTCTTCGTGGAGCTCATGCACCAGAATTATGGGACCATCTTTGACAACTGATTTACAATGTGATTGGCCAATGACTTGGTATAACCATCAGTTTTAGTGGCAAAGCTCAGCTGATGGAACCAAGGAGTTATATGAGTACCTCTGAGCTCTCAAAAGCCTGTGGACCATCAGGGACATCAGGCTGCTGAGTTATTGGCCTTGTCCTCCAATGTGCAGGAACTCTGCTGTAGCAAGTACTCCTTTTATGCAGCTGCCTCCTCCAGGCTCATTCAAGGGAGAGGGTTGAAGAAGTATACTGAAGAAAGCAACAAGGATGAAAAGGATATGCAGGAGAAGGTGAATTCCATGGAACAACACAATTTGTTCAAGCATGACTTTATTATTCTATTTATTATGCAGTTGGCCACTATTACTGGCTATAGTGAGGCATGAGCTCAAGACCACAATTTCTGTTTTGTAAAACACTGAAGGCAGGGAAAGTTGATTTTTTTTTTTTATGGTAGCATATTATTTATCTCTTGAAAACCTGAGGCCTAACCTTACTCATGTTAGCAATAACTTGGTATGCAAATGATGTTTCCTGAGAGTCCTGTCTCCTACCAAAAGTCCAGTGTCCTCCTCTCCCAGTGTACAATGAATTGAGTGTATAACAAAGTGTGAAACTGTGTGGTATATAAACTATCGTTATTCTAGAGTTCAGAAAAGTCAGGGACCAATTGAGAAAGACCCTGGATTAATTGGGAAAAGCTTCTGAATTAGGTTGACTATGAAATTTTAATAATGTTTTGCATATGTTAGGTGTTCAATTCATATTTATTTAAAGGAATTGAAAGAGGTGGAGAAAGCTAGGAAGTACATTCCAAATGTACATAATGAGGAAGAAGGAAGAAGAAAAGTTAATATATGTTGAATGTCTATTGCAATGCCATATTAGCTTGTGCTTCACTGGGTAACCAACATGGGTTGTTTCTTGAGCAGTGGAAAGACATGTTTTAGAAAAGATGCCCTACAAGTAGTTGGCAGGCTAAATCATAGATCACAGAGAAAATAATTTGAAGGGAAAAAATCAAGGACGACACTGAGGCATCAATCTATTCTTTGGTAACCTTGTTCTCACTATCAAAGGAAAATAAAAACAACATTGCTTTTTCCTATATAGACCTCCATCTCCTGTTGGAATGTAAAAGGATAAAAGTTCTTTTCTTGAATGCAGGAGGGGCTATATTAGACTTTGCATGAGGGCTTGCTCCAGTTTTGCTTTTTCTCAACTGATAGAAATATCCAATGTTCAGTATCAAATATTTTCAAACATATTCTCAGGACCTGAAGTATTATTTATGCCCAAATCTCCTTATCTCCTACATTGCTGCACGTTTGCCCTCCATTTTGAAAATCATAGTTGCTGTTTTCTCTGTGTCATTACAGTATCACCACGGTGGCAAAATCTAATATTTCATGGAAGTACAGAAGCTTCCAAGGCTTCAGAATTTCTAACACAGTCATATCTTAGTTACAGACACAATCAAAATACCCAGACAAGCATATTTTTTCAAGCCAGTTTAGGAAAATATCCACTCTAAAAATTCTTTTCCACAACCCATCTGAATTTTACCTGGACTGAAGAGGAGGTAACAAGCTTTTTGTAAGATTTCATCTAATTTTTTCACCTGAATTTATAGGCTAGAAAAGGTTTTCAGGAACATAAAGCATTACTCCACCAACATTTTAGAGATTACTTTATTTTAGGCTCAATGTTTGGTTTTAGGGATGGAAAGATGAATGAGATATGTATGTAAAGATACCTGTACAGCAATGAACACCAAGAATGAAAGTCTGTCTGCTCAGCTAGGTTATTAATTAAATAATCTTAGTTTGTAGTTCTAGTACTGGAAGTTATCTTTTTTCTTTTCTTGTGAAAGAAGAGAAAAAGAAAAAAGAAAGATCCTATAGAAATATGGGGTAACATCACAGGTATGATTCTTTCCACATGACTAATTTTTGTCCTGCTGCTGAAAAAATTATAGTTTTTCTCTTTATTAAAAAAAATCCTTCTCCTCTGCACTCTATTTCATTTCTTTTTTCTTTCTTTTTCTTTTAAGATTGAAGATCAAGCAAATCAATATATATGAGAACACATTATACAGTAGGGAACAGAACTGTTTGCTGTCAATCTCCTTTTTAAAATCTGAACATATTTTTTTAATTGTTTTGAAACGGTAGTACATGCACAAGTACAAACATAAAGTATTTAAATCATTATGTTGTTACAGTCTATGCAGTAATTAGGTAGCAGAACACTCTGGGTATGCAGCCACAGAAACTTCTGTAGAGGGAAAAATCAGAGAGTCAATGACGCTTAACTCTCAGTTCAAGTCTGAGTACTGACTGCCTCACCATATACATAGGACTTGAGGCATAGGGTCGCGTAGGGGAAAAAATGGGAATGGTGCCCTCCTTCTTCCTCTTCCCTATGAGGTCTTGGCAATAACAATAGCCAGGTGAACAGAACAATCCGAAATGGTGTGCACAATTAATTGTCATTAATCTGGATGAGTGTGTATAAGAAAAAGATAAAGTCATAAAAGAAAGCTGAAACAGAAATGTAAAATCCAGCATCTTCTGAAAGTCAAAGATCATTGTGTGGCAGACAGGTCCAAATTTTAAAAGAGAAAGTGGATCCTGAGCCCACCCCCTTAGCCTGGACCCCACTCCTGTCTTCCCTTTAAAGCTTTAAAGGGCTTGACCAAACTATCTATCTAAAGGATTTTAGATGCCTGGTGATGAACAAGGGAGTGTATTGAGAAGGCAGAGACCCACAGTCACCATGATGGGAACATAAAATATAAAGGCCAGAGGGGAGCAGATGTAGCTCAAGTAGTTGAGTGCCTGCTTCCCATGTACAAGGTCCCAGGTTTGATCCCTGGTATTTCCTAAAAACAGATAAACACAAACAAATGAAAAAACCAACTCTCATTGGGGAGCAGATGTAGCTCAGTGGTTGAGCGCCTACTTCCCATGCACAAGGACCTGGGTTCAATCCCCAGTACCTCCAAAAAAAAAAAAAAGGTAGAAATTCCTTGAAGAAGAAGAAAGAGGTGGGAGATTATGTTGCAGTAGAAGGTGATGCTACCATAAACTATAAAACTTTTCTGTTTCTACCCATGCAGATAGGCACTGGAGGAAAGGCAGTATTCTGTTGGTGTCAATAAATGTATGGGCTACCACACTATGAAGTTACCTTTTTCATTTTGGGGTAATTTTCTCATGCTTCAACCCAATGCTGTTGATGAGTCCCCAGTTTTGATCATACTTTCACTCAGTTGTCACTTTGCCTTCGAGAAAGAGAGGATTTAGGAAAAGACAGACAAAGATAGTGAACAGACACATAGGAAGGGAGGTCAGAGAAAGGTTATGGCCTTGCTCACATGTGGGGAAATATAATTAAAGTATATAGGAATGAATAAAAGCCTGGCTCCTGTTTCTTCTCCTCCTTGCCTCAAGCACTACTTATAATTTTGCTTTGGTGGGTGAGAAACTACTTTATATGTGGTCTTACCCTGTAAAGAGACTATGAGATGGAGAGATGCAAAGGGGGTTTTGGGGACTGTGGGTGTGGGGAGAAGATTGCTCTCAGGAGATACACGTACACAAAAGTGAAGACGGCAGGATTGTGCAGAGGAAGAAGCTGACCAGTAGTGCAGTTGCAAAGGAGGCCTCAGACAACCCTGCACACCCCATGGGCCAGGATGGCCCTTCAGAGTTGTTTTAAATGAAGTAGATGGGGACAGATATACTGACCCTTCACTGGCCAGTCATTTGTTTCAGGCCACTCCCCAGATAGCATAACTATTCCTCCCAGCCTAGGGCAATTCCCCGCAATGGCGGCAGCTGTGAGTTGTCAGTAGCCAATGTTCCCAGTCCTAAGGGATAAGTGCCTTGGCCCTGAAGAAGGGATTTGAACAAAGAACAGCAATGTCCATTACAAATTCCCACAAACAATTGTTTTATCAGCTATAAAGGTGTACATAAGAGAAAATAAGAGAGTTCAGAGTTTGGCACTAACTTGCAAATAAAAAATTGTAACTTCATGTTAAATCTAGAACTCCACTGTACAATACAGTGGCCACTAGCCACATATGTCTATTGAGCACCTGAAATGTGGCTAGACCAAATTGAGATGCGCTGTAAGTGTAAAATACATACCAGATTTTGAAGACTTAGTATGAAAAAGCAATGTAAAATATCTTATTAATTACTTTATGTTGATTATATGTTGATATGATAATGTTTTGGATATACTGTGTTAAATAAAGGACATAGTTAATGTTAATTTCACTTGCTTCTTTTAACTTTTATTGTGACTTTTGGAAAATTTAAAATTATGTTTGTTACATTATTGTTTCATTGGACTGCACTGGTCTAGACTAATCTTACAGTTTGACAAAGGTGCCATTATCTCAGGCCACAGCTGAAGGGAGAGCAGCATGACAAAGGGACACAGAATGGGGGGAGGGAATTTTAAAGAAGAAAGCTTCTCTTTCACATCTCAAAAACTCATTTCCTGAACCTTTCTAGAATGTCAACCCCAAAATAGCTTACACAGCTCTTGAGAAACCAAGAAAGCACCTGGGTCATTCAACCAATTTACCTCACTGACAGAGTGGCAATGGATATAGGCAGCACCCAAGACTCACTTGTGCAACTCTTTCAGGGAACCATAGCCTCTGGAAGTAAAAGGGTTTGCTTTAGTCATATATCCAAAGAGCTTCTGACTCACTTTAGATCTTTTCCTCAGGACAAAAGAATTTCATCTACCATAACTCAGTAGTGTGGGTGGACAAGGAAACAGCTGGAATACAGTAAGCAAGTTCTTGGGTGCAATGAAGTAGTGATTCCATATGCCAGGAATAATTGGTATATGGAATAAAACCACACGTGACACTAGATGATGACCAAGTAGAACTATGAGTCATATTTAGGGTAAAAATAAGGTAAACAAAGAAATTATTTGTGTTTCTATCACCAATTGTGCTGTGTTTATGCATTTGTTTTACTTATTGTCATCAATCCCATGACAGCCATGTTTTTCCCAGCTCATGATTTTACTTCAACATCATCCAGAATTACTCATTCCTTCCATTCCCACTGCCAATAACTAAGTCCAGATTTTCATCACTTAAGCCTTAATTGCTGCAGCCAGCTCCTTCCTAGATCTTTTCCTTCTATTTTTTCTCCCTCTTCAATCTCTTATTTAGTCTGCTAACACCTTAAAAGTCTTCTCTAAAATATGTCACTTCTCTATTAAAAAACTAGAATGACTTCATATTGGTTATCCAATCACACCCAATATGGCATCCCAATAGGAATTCAATTCCTTCTTTCTTTTTACTTCCATTTGGAATGTGCTTCCTACCCTTCCTCACCTCTTTCAATTCTTTTGAATAAATATGGATTGAACATCTACTAAATGCAAGGTATTATTCATATTCCATATTCAATCTAATTCAAAGTTTTTCCCAATTAATCCAGAGCTTCTCTCAATTGATCCCTGACTTTTCTGATCTCTAGAATAACTATATTGTTTATCACACAATTTCATACTTTATTATATGTGCATATGTTTTTGCTAATAATTTTATGCCTGTAATTATTATACTCACAACCTATTTAAATACCCCAAGTTATAAATTGCTTCTTTTACCTCAATCAAAAAAGGAAATTAATATTTATTGAGTTCATCCACTGTGCTAGACACTGTAAAATGTGTTCAACATTTGTAATTCAGATTTCTTTGTATCCACTTTGTCTTGTGTGTGTGCTCTCCCTTCACCTTTTCCATATTGTCCTTCTAGATCACCCTGACTCTTGATCCTAAAGAACACCAACTCAAGTATGTAATTAGATTTACTGGTGTTTTGGGGACAACAATGGTGAAATTCCCACTATTAGTCTTTTTAAATTGGGCTGCAGCTTCCTGCCTTGCCCCTGGGACTCCCTCTCCCTCCATCAACATTTTCTCCCCTCCTCACTCTAGTTCCTGCTAACTGATCCTGTCTTATGCAAAAGTTTATCTATCTCTTTGATTCATTCTCATTGGATCCTTAATAAGGCCTCATCTTCAAAAATAAACACACCGGAGAAGGGGTATTCTAAAACAAAGACCGTCTTTTTTCTCTCTGAGAGAGATTCTGCCAATCTAAAAGCAATAGGTTTATTTTTTTCTCTGCCACACACACATTTCCTCATTTAATCCTCACAAAAAAAAATCCATTTCACAGGATTTCTTGAGTCAGGCATTGTTTTAAGTGCATTATGCAAAAATATCTCATTTAATCCACATGGTAAATGCAAGATGGAGGGATTATTATTATTCACACTTTACAGATTAGGAAACTAGTGTGAAAATAACTGTCTAAGAAGACTCAGAAAGTAAGTGAAAGTGCCAGAAATTAAAACCCAGGAAGTCTGATTCCAGACCCCTGAACATTGCTGCCGTCCTGCCTGACAGAGAAGGAATGGGAAATTTGAGAGGTTAAATGATCTCCTGTGACCACACAGGTGCTGACTAAGGTTACAAAATCCTTGCTCTGTCCATCAGACGCGTAGTGTTCCATTCTTTGCTTTGTTTGGGAGAGTATTGCTCTCATCCCCTTGATGTTTTCACTTGACTTCCCTAATAAATACTTCAAATACCTTAACTTGTATATTACATTCTCTGAGATACAAAGGGCAGGCCAATCTTTCTATAAGAACCAGTCCCTCAACAAATGCCCCACCAGTATGATCCTTTCCATTCCATTTCCATCACCCTAATCCATGCCAGTAGACTTTCCTGGTCCAAAATAATTGCTATCAATCTGCCATTTCTGCTTCTATTTTGTCCCTTCCAACCATTTTCTCCAGAGTAGCTGGAGAGTAAGTCAGTTCCAATCACTACCCTGATGAAAATCTCCAACAGCTTCTCCTTACCCTTAGACTGAAATCCAAATCTAAACAGTGGCCAAACAAGACCCTGTATGACCTGGTCCTGCCCTCCTCTGAATCTCATCTATTGTCACTCTCCTCCCTCATATGTTCAACCACACTGGCCCTTTCTCAGTTCCTTCATCAGTCCCTCATTAGGAACTTCGCATATGGTGTTGCTTTTGTCTGGAAAGGCTCCTCCCTCCATTCTCCAAGATGGTTGTTCTCTTGCTTTTCAGGTTACCACCTTAAATGTCACTTCCATGCAGAGTTCTTATTCTCTGTCACATGTTTTTTTCCCCCTGTGTAACTCATCACAATTGATAGGATTATTGTTTGATGTTTGGTCATATATTGCTTTTTTCCTTTATAGATCAAATATTCCTTGAGAGCAAGGATTATATATGTCTCGATCATAGTTATAGCCTCAACAAATCAGCATGTATAAATATTTGCTAAATAAATGAATGGATCCATTGGAGACATAAAACATAATACATAAAATGACTAGAAAACTAGTCCAAGATAAATGTAACCAGCATTTGCCAATGTCTTACAGACTAAACGCATGATCTCTGAGGGAAACCAAAATAAAAGAGAGAAGATTAGCATGGGAGGGGGTTCATCAGAGATAGCTTCTTAGAAGTAGTGAGACTTTACTATGAAATGCTACATGGTTTAGGATTGACGAAAAGAAATATTTAATTGTAAGAAATTGTTATGCATATGGTGAAATTGTAAGAAAACCAATCTGATAGGAACAGAGGTTATTTTGGAAAGTAATAATAATAACTATATACAGTTAGTTTATGTAGGACAAAAGAAGTCAATTACTTTCATATAGCAATTGTAAATTCATGTTTCTGGTTGACTTTTAAAGAAATGTAGTAGAAATAGTGCATATTCCTTTCAAATGGCCACATTTAGGAGGGTCTACAGTTAGTCCAATACTGTTGTCATTCCTCCAAACATTTTTGAAATGTATTCTGTGAAATGGCCAAGAAAATACAATATGCATTTTTCCTTAATATTCTGGCAAATATTTGCTCTTTTGGGTTAATGTCATTTTTGAAAATAGCCGAAAGTCATCTACAGCCAAGCCTAGTAGATGAATTGGTGAAAAACTGCTCTTACTATCTTACTATCAAATGTAAGTTCTCACTCTAATATAAAGAAAAAATCCATATCTACATCTTTATTATCTGTCTGTCTATCTATCTGTCTATCTATCATTTTGACAAGGCTCTTAGTATGCTTTGAAGGTCTTACAATTACAGAGATTCCAAGATTTGATGAGAAAGTAGAGCACAACTGGAATGAGAATGCAGCCTCCCAAAGGAGAAAAATATTCTCATTTACAAACATGTGTTCTGGTGGTTTCTTTAAAAAAAAAATCTTTCTGCCTTTTTTTAGCCAAATCTTTTACTTAGGTCATAAGATTCTAAATACTTTTATTGCATTCACAATAGGCAGACTTTATAAAAGACAAGTGTCTTATTTTTAAGACTTGGCTATGTTGGCAGGTCAGCACTCTTTAGGGGATTCCTGTGCTCAGAACCAGAACTTAGTGAATCTTTATAAGGAAACAGAGAGCCTTATTTGCTTTGTAATCCTAAAGAAAACATTGATATGTCTTTGTGTAAAAATAAAGCATCCTTAAATAGACAACTAGTATAAAATACTAAGGATAGTGCCTGGCACATAAGGTATATTCAGTAAATGTTGGTTCTCTTTCCATTAATCATGTTTTGAGAGTCTAATATCCTTTATAGCTTTATTTCACTTTTATCCATGATAGTCGACCTGTTTTGAACCTTCAGAAGTAGTGGAAGTGGTTGGCCTATTTATGGAGATTCTGTAACATGGTCTTTCATGTAATTTTTGGTGCAGTTATTGGCATTATAAACCAGTTGTTTTAACAAAATGTATAATGGCCTGTATCCATCATTTTTTAAAATTGTGCAGGGCAAAGTGTAAACTATAATGTAGTTTACATCAACTGTAACAAATGTACCACACTAATGAAAGATCTTGTTAATGTGGGAAAGTGTGGGAGGGGGAGGAGGTGGGGTTTATGAGAATCCCTTACATTTTTGATGTAATATTTATGTAATCCAAAGCTTCTTTAAAAATTAAAAAAAAAAATTTAAAACCAGTTGTTTGGATTCAGAAAATGAAATGACTCACTGAAAAGCAGAGACGTTACTGTGGTGCCACTGGAAGTTTCTGGAAATCTGCTTCTGGAGTTTGTTGGCAATATGCCTTCCAGGGTGCCAAGGAAAGCTGTTCACAGAGAGGTGTCTTGCTGGAGGCACTTTTCTACAAAATTGCCTGAGGAGGTGCCAGGGAGAGCTGCTCGCTGCTATGTACTGCAAGAATCTGGTGCTGAAGAAAAGCTACAGGTACTGCAGGGCTGGACAATGGAGAAGCCACCCACTTGGCAAGAGTTTTCCAGGCAAGCACACCAGAACCAGAAGGCAACACCCTTTCCTCCTGAAATGTCTCTCTAGCGCCTTCTACGGACATAACTTAATATTATGCTAGTTGGCAAAACGAAAATATTTAAAGGCCCAG
The DNA here is from genome assembly GCA_029593785.1 of Cabassous unicinctus. Lineage (NCBI taxonomy): Eukaryota > Metazoa > Chordata > Mammalia > Cingulata > Chlamyphoridae > Cabassous > Cabassous unicinctus. The sequence continues at coordinate 64,539 of JAQZBX010001000.1, read as the reverse complement.
ATTCATTTTCATGTAGCAGGCAAAAAGGTTGAATTTGGATTTGAGAGGTAAAAAATTGGTAACTGCCATGGTTATTTTCTGATATTCCAGGCACAAAATATATTAATGTTAATATTTGCAGATCACCCATCCCTCTCCCCAACCTAGGCCTTCTAAGGTGGAAGAACAATTTGTGGTTTCAGGCATCTATCAAGCTTGGGCTAATGAACAGAAATGGGGCAAAGAAATAAACACAACAAAACTATTTTGATTTACATTATGAAAGGAAGTGAGTGGGAAAAAGAGTTAGGGAAGTGAAAAGTAATGTAGGATGATTTTAGAGAGATAATTTGGGGCCGTTTTGTAAAAGAAAGGAGGTGGAGTAGCACTCAAGCTATGTTAGAGTTAAAAGAATTTAAGAATATTTGTATAATATGTATTTATTCTGAATGTTTAATTTTTATAATATGTAAGTTGTCTTTGGACTTTTTTTGAATGCAAGAAATAAATATTTAAATTACTTTTCAATTTCTTTAGATGTTGATATTGGGTTTCTTCTAAATGCAACCCCGTGCAGATAAGGTGATAATGAAGCCCAGCTTTATTTGGGTTACACTGATCATAACACTGTAAAACGTTTTGAGGCCATCAAATTTCTAAAACATTCAGATTTTTAAAATTCAGATTTTTTCTTTTTCTTACCAAAGAATAAATACAAGAACACTTAATCTAATATCCTGCACATATATATTTATTAAATTATTAACTGCCATTATGTCTTACCAATTGGTTCCACGTTTATTATTTTCAATGCAGTGGGTCCCAATACTGCTTGTCAATATTTTTTATCATTTTCTAATTAGTCACTTTGTATTCTCCAAAGCACTTTCCTTATATCTCCATGTCCATCTTCAAATCTAAAGCTCAACTCTTAGTGAATAACCTAGTGCATGATGCCAAAAGAATAAATTCCATCAGCCTTCTACTTCTGTACCTTTATGCTAAGCTGTAGCTTTCGTTCATCTTTACTTCAGAAATAGCAACCACAGCCATCTTTCTATTCAACTTTAATCTTTTCCAGTGCTCTTAGTTTCATCCTCTTCCATCTCCCCAGGCATCTTGTTTCATCAGTTATGCCTTCTTCTCTCCCTATTGTATACTGAATCACTTCCTGTTTCCTGACTCTTGCTCCTCAGTCTGTGAACATTCTTGAAGCTCCTGCATCCCTGTTTAAAATTACCTCCCCATCATTCACCTCCTCCTTTGTACAAAGCCCATTTAAAGATCATCTATTCTGATTGCATTCACTCTTTGTTGAAGAATATCTTCTAGACAGCTCCCTGTAGGTTACTTTTCCCTAGCCTAATCACACAGTTCAAATGAATTGAGCACTCATTATAAAGGACATTTTAAAAAGCTTAAAGATAAAAAAGGTCACATTTGTTGGATCTTGTGAAAAAAAGATGCATGTTTTCTGGGCATTCTTTTCCTAAGGATGGTTATGAGGGTAATGATCCTATTTGGGTTTGTGGATGACTCTTCTGGGCCCATTGATGAAACATTTGTCTAGGAAAATGTTGGAAAAATAGGATTGTGTGTCAGTGTATCTTTTGAACAGGATAGATGTGATTAGGACACAGTCATTTCACGGTTTCCCTCCTACCCCTAGGTCCATTCAGCTATGTCCTGACTTGTCCCTGCAACTGTTACATCAGAAATTGGCATCCTCTTCACTTAATTAATTTATTATTACTTATAATAGAGTTTAGTAATATTCTTAAAATCAGGCATTCTTTTATCTGTATCTTGCTGACATTGACAAAATTGTCTCAAATTGATTGTACACTTTAAACCAAAAGAAATTTGATTCTCGACATAGTAAGAATGACTTTTCCTTTCCAAAGGGAGGTTATCATAACAATATATTATGGAAAAATTATTTTATGGGTTGTCACATAATAACTTTTGTCTTATCTCTATAACACCCATCCTTAACTCCCTAGTCCCGAGATGAGATAACCCCAAACAGGACTTTAAGAAATATCCTACGTAATCCAAAAGCCAATGAAATCATCTATCTTCCATTCCTATTGGAAGTAATCTCTTCTTCCCCTCTCTTATGGCATTGATCACCATCTTCTATACATTATTGCTATTTATGAACATGGCTGATCCCTGCAATTGAATTGTAAAAGCCACGTGAGCAAGATCCTTATCTTACAATTCTTCTCTATGTCTTAAATGCAATACCTTACAAATAAAAGGGACTTAAAAATATTTGATGATTGGATAAATGAATAATTGGTCATTCATAAGCTGTACGCATCTCCTTCACAGTTAAATTTATTTTTCTTCCTCATTTCTTTGTTTACATGTTTTAGTCTGACTATCTTGTTATCCTCTGCCTCTATTTGCCTTTGTTTCTATTTGTTCCCATTCTAATTTAATTTCTTCTTCTTTCTCCTCTCCTGCAGGGAACACAACATTTTATATGGAATAAAACATTTTTAATGTATTTTGCAGTTATTTGAGTTTTGCTTTTTTATCTCAAAATGAATGAGTGATAAAAAAATACAACACTGAATTAAGTTGTTTACTATAAAATTTAGGGAATCTTAACTGATACTTCCCCCATGTGGCTAGCAGCTTCCAGTAGAAAAAAACATTTGGTCTAATTAAACACAAGAAACATCAATGTTTTAAAGAAAGATTTTGGATTCATTTGTTAATAGATAAATCATGTGAAAGTTATATTAAGATGTAATTTTGAACTCACCAGTTATTTAGCATGAATTGTGTAAAGTAAAGTCAAAGTCACGAAATATAAACCAGAGTCAAATACTAAGGGGAAAATTAAATTTAGTAATATAAACCTTGGGATGTTACTAAATTCATAATAATCTCAGGTGGGCAAACCAGTCGAAGATAACACGAAATTAATTGTTTCCGTCATTTTCATATTATACAAAACCTTCAATTGGGTTAATTACGGAACCATTTCCATGGCCTGTAAAAGGGTTCAAAATGAAAGACTTAACTAACCATCCAGCAATCCATTCATCCTTTGTGTATACAATACAATACATAAATTTACATATATGAGCAGAAGACAGGGTTTGAATGATATATTTGATTTTAAAAATGCTTACGTTTGTCTTAAAATTATTTTATTTATGTTACTGAATTAATTATTTGAATTTTTCCTCATATGTATCAAAATAATGTCTATTTTTGAAATAAATATGTAAAAAAATTAATATTATCCCATCAAATACATCCAACTTAGAGAGCGACCCAAATATATTCTAACAATTTTATGCTTAGATATAATACTTTCTCTAAATAGCCTATTTCTTTTTCCATGGCCCCACCTAGGCTCGGGCCTTCAACTAATAAGGCTCACCACTGTCTACATTTCATCTTTAAATGTGATGCTTATTAAATGATTAATTACATGTAGAGCAGTGACTCAATAATATACACTTTGGAAAATATAAAAAAATTATTTTAAAAAATACCTACAATGCTTTCATATATATTTCATGTGCTATAATCTGTAACCTGAGAGAAACGTTTAGCAATTTAGCAACAAATAAAAGTCAATTATAGTCCTGTGCTAAATAACAGTTACTACTGACATGTCACAGCCCGTGGCAGTTTGATATTATTGATGAATTCCAAAAAGAAACACTGATTAAGTTTGTAAACTGGTCTGTTCCTCTGGGCTAGTGATACCCTTAGATTGTATTGAATGCAGAGGTTTCACTTTTACTTGATTAAATTATGACTAGGGCTTTGATTGGGCAGGGACTCACAAAGAAAACGACAAGGCAGAGGAGACAGAGTTTTTGATATTGGAGCCCCAGGAAGTAAACACACAGAGAGGCAGATACATGAGGAAGGGGAGAAGGCTCCATTAGACACTGCAGAGGCCCCAGGAAAAGAGACAAGCCATTAGCCTCATAGTGTATAGCTGACCTTGTGGAGAGAGCAGAGCAGCTGAGCCCGGAGAGAAACAAGTCCCAGGAGAGAGACAAGACTTATCTTAGCCTAAAACTGATATTGAAAGAAGCTAGGACCACGGAGACTTAAGAGAAAGAGCAAGTCTGAACCCTTGCAGACATCAGCAGCCATCTTGCTCCAACACGTGGCAACAGACCTTGGTGAGGGAAGTAACTTACGCTTTATGGCCTGGTAACTGTAAGCTTCTACCTCAAATACATACCCTTTATAAAAGCCAACCGATTTCTGGTATTTTGCATCAGCACCCCTTTGGCTGACTTATACACAGCTCAATATGTTCCTCTCCAATTCTCTCTTTCTCTCTCTCATTTTCATGCAGTTGCTGACCAGGTCAGCACAACAGTATCATTGTGTTATTCTTGAAGATAAAGTCAGTGTGTAATTAAAATTGTAGCTACACATTATAACTAATTAAGTTCTATAGCCACTTAATAAATATTAATTTATATTGATACTGATGTGAATACTTATCTGCTGTGCCTATAGAAGATATGGTCATTAAATCCTTCCCTAGCTACACTGAATACCATAATAATAACAATCATGTCCCATTACAGCTATCATGAACTCCTCAGTGTAAAACTTTTAGGATAGCCATTAGATGTGCAGGCTCCAAACATGCATATATCCTGCTTATTATTAAACAAAGATGATAAATTTACTATTGTAATTATTATATTATTCCTACAGCTGCTGCTGCTACAACTTCTGCTTCTCTGGCAACTTCTGCTACTATAATCTAGGCATTAATTCCTACTAAGTGCCATCTGCTAGGTATGTTCCTTGCAATATCCAAAATTCTCATGACAATACGTCAAGTTTGGAAACTATAATTCCCTATAGACTCAGAGAGGATAAGTACTTACCCAAAGTCACAAAGCTAATGAGGATCCAAATTTAAATTTGTCTCACTCTACACTCTGCTTCTCTGGCAGAGTCACAAAGATATAAAATTATCTCTCTAGTAAGACTAATAAGTGAGTAGAAAAGCACAAACTGAAGAATACAGAAAGAAGCTCACAGTGATTTCAAATTAGCTTCATAACTCTTAGAAGGAAATAAAATAATTTTGTTTCTTTTCTATTGCCATGACTCATGTAATTGTTTACCAGATTTTGGAATAGAGGATTTGTGTGTGTGTGTGTGCACAGAGTAAACGAATATCAATTTCCCTGCATGTTTTCTCCATTCCAGTTCTGAGAACATGAACAGTGCTAGATGCTAAAAACTGACATTTGGCTTTTGTCCCTGAAGAAGAGAATGGATTTTTCTTTTTTGAAGAGGTGGCAAAGAAGGATTTCTAGGCATCTGCAAAGACTCCCATCACATATTTGGGAAAGGATTGGGGTGGGCAGAAAAGACTATATCAAGAGCATTTGGTAGAAAATATCAATAATACTAAAAAAGCAATTTATTTTGAAATTGGACAATGTTAATATTTTCTTTTCCTTTAGCATATAAGTGTACTCAAGTCTCTTACATCTTAAAAACAACAATGATGACAAGAAACTCCAAATCCTCTTTGGCTTTGTGTTCAACTAGATTGTAAACAAGAAAAGCCATCTTTTCTGCAAAGCATAACACTCTAATGTAGGGACTATTATTGCAAAGAAAAAAATATTTACCTTTATAATTTCACTTTCGGTAATTACTTGTGACATGTACTATTCATCCTTTGGGAAGCCATTTCTTATTTTTTTGCATCACATCTAATGGCTTTCCATCAAGATATTTCTATAAACTGTAATTGCATTTTAATTTCACATGGTATTTAATGGACTCAAGCCTTTGGCTTTGGGCTTTATATTTCTTATCCACAAGATCTATTGATGGTCTGTTGGTGTGGAGCTGCTTGTTGTTCTATCTGAAATTTCCTGACACTTTCAGGCCTTTTGACATTCCACTTTAGAATCTGACTTGAGACATATGACTTCAGTTGTGTTGCTGTTCTGTGAGATCCCTTTGTCAGATACAAGCTACATTAAAAAGGTAATGTACTGGGAGGTATTTAGCCCACAGCTGATATTACTACAAGTCATTAAAACCAGGGCTTAAAATGAAAGCAGCTAGGAGCCAGGTGGAAAGGTGACATTGAACTAGGCAGGCAGGGCTCAACTCTCTTATAAAAACAATGGAGAAAGAGCCAAAAGCTGTCAGAAGGACCTACCCTGGAAGTCAGCAGATGAGGACAGTGTTTTATAACTCCCAGGAGGGTGAGGAATAGAGAGAAGAAGAACCTGAAACAACAAACCTGAGCTACCTTACCCCTGTGGTGGCTGGGAAGGTCTCCCCTCACCCACCCCCAAACTATTAAGCTGGGGTAAAACCCCTGGCTCACTGCAGCTGACTGAGAGAGGAATAGACATCTTCCTCCCTGTCAACTGTTACAAAGGAAGAGGAAGGAGGAGGAGTCAGGGGGCTCTTCAATGAATTCAGCCAGCAGACCTGCTTTAAATCTCAGCTCTGGCCAGACCAAAACACAGAAAAATAGAGATTGAAACACCTCCATGGAAAGGTGCACCAATGAGTGCTATCTGCTGGCTGCTGGACATTGCATGGACAAAACTGCTTTTGGTTCTCTCTCTACTTTAACTCCTGGGAGAAAATCTGTGCCCCATTACTGAGTCCCTGGCCTGGTTTTGATCACTTAAGCTGGGCAATTTTAAATACTTAGAATAAGATGAGCCAAATATCAAAGAAGAGCTGTGGGGAAAAAAAAACAGTAGGCAAGAGAGAGAAATTGGCCATCAGAGTAAATTGACCAATATGATTAGATGCCTAGATATCAGGAAAAAATTACAAGCCATACTATAAAACGGGAAGAGATGGCCCAGCCAAAGGAGCAAACCAAATATCTTGAAGAGATACAGGAATTAAGACAATTAATCAAACATAATCACACAACTCTCCTAGATCAATTCAAATAATTGAAAAAAAATATGACTAAAGAGATAAAGGATATTAAGAAGACACTGGGTGAGCATAAAAAACAATTTGAAACCCTACAAAGAAAAGTAACAGACCGTATGGGAATGAAAAACACAATGGATGAAATTAAAAATACATTAGAGGCACATAAGAGCATATTTGAATTGCTCAAAGACAGAATTAGTGATTTCGAAGACAGAACATCTGAACTCAAAAAGACAGAAGAGAAAAAGAAAAGAATGGAAAAAATGAAACAGAGTTTCAGGGAAATGAATAACAATGCAAAACGCACAAACATACACATTACTGGTATCCCAGAAGGAGAAGAAAATGGAAAAGGGACAGAAAGAATATTTGAGGAAATAATGACTGAAAACTTCCCAACCCTTAAGAAAGACATAAATATCAATACCCAAGAAGGACAATTCACTTCAAACAGAATAAATCTGAACAGAACTACCTGAAACACCTACTATTCAGGATGACAAATATCAGCAATAAAGAGAGGATTCTGAAAGCAGCAAGAGAAAAGCAAAGCATCACACATAAGGGAACCTCAATAAGATTAAGTACTGACCTCTCATCAGAAAGCATGGAGGTGAGAAGAAAGTGGTATGATGTATTTAAGGTACTGAAAGAGAAAAACTGTCAGCCAAGAATTCTGTATCCAGCAAAACTGTCCTTCAAATATGAGGGTGAGTTCAAAGTCTTGACAGACAAACAAAAACTGATAGAATGTGTTACATATTCTTGTAACATATGGCTTCACAGGTGAGTTCCACTAATCATTCAACAATGATCTAATACCAATATTGCTCAAGCTCTTCCAAAAAATTGAACAGGAAAGAGTACTACCAAACTTATTCTATGAAGCCAATGTCACCCTAACCCAAAACCAGATAAAGATACTACAAAAAAATACAATTACAGACTAATATCTCTAATGAATAAATAAAATACTTGCAAACCAAATGCCTCTATGGAATATGAAAGGGTTCATCTTGTCATAATGTGTTATCTCAGTGGGTGGAGACCCACACAATAAGCAAGAAAATATTAAACTCCCATCCTGGGGAGTCCTGCTTATATTCTCATTTAGAGGGATAAGAATCTCTCGAGAATATAAGCAGTGCCTAATAAAAGAAAACAGACCAATATGTCAAGTCCTCAATATTAGTGGTTACTATAAGTCCTAAGGGGAGAGGGAGCGAAGAATAAAACAGACGGAACATAGGACATTGGAATTGTTCTGTATGACCTTGCAATGACAGATACAGGCCATTTTAAATTTTTTCAAAACCCATAAAATTGTATGGTGCAAAATATAAACCATAGTGTAAACTATTGACCATGGTCAGTAGCAATGCTTCAACATTTGGACATCAATTGTAACAAATATACCATCTACATGTAAACTGTTAATAGGGGAGAGTGGGACAGAGGAGGGGGTTGGGTATATGGGAATCCCCTATATTTTCTACGTGACTTTTCAGTAACCTAAAACTTCTTTGAAGATAAAGTAAAAAATAAAAATAAAAATAAAACACTGGCAGAATATATGGAAGAAATTTGTCACTGTACATAAAAGATAACGTATCTTACGGTGATGAAAGACACAATGAAAAATTTTTTTTGTATTTTGTTTGTTTATTATTATTTTATTTTATTATTAGTTTTATTTTTTTTAGCTTTGTTTTTCGGGAGGTTTAATTTAATTTTATTTATTTATTTATGCCCCCATCCCACCCCCCACCCCCCGCTGCTTGTGCTCGCTGTGTTCATTCACAAGCTCGCTGTTCATTCACTGCGTGTTTTTCTGTCTGTTTGTTGTGTCATCTTGCTGCGCTAGCTCTCTGCACCGCACAGGCCAGCTTGCCTTCACCAGGAGGCCCTGGGAATCGAACCTGGGGCCTCCCATATGGTAGACAGGAGCACAATCACTTGAGCCACATCTGCTTCCCTTTCAGGAGGTTTTAGATTGCAGAAGGGTCACAACTGTGCAGGGGAGGATCACTGGTGTGGGGTGTCAGTGATGAAGGGATGTATGTGGAGAGATGCACCTGGGGCATGCCTCTATGGTATAGGAATATGTTCGGGTGGTCATGGGAAATTGTCTTGGTGGGTGGAGACTCAAACAAAACCCGAAAGAATATTGAATCCCTTCCTGGGAAGTCCTGCTACATTATTTTTAGAATGGCAAGAATCCCCCGAGTATATGGGCAGTGCCTAGTGAAGGAGGACAGACCATTCTGCCAGGCCCTTGATATTGATGGGTGTACTTATGAACCTTGTTCTTGTGAAATTGAAATTTAGCCTAGTATTATATATTGCCTAAGAGTTACCTCCTGAAAGCCTCTTTGTTGCTCAAATGTGGCCTGTCTTTAAGCCAAACTCAGCATATAAACATACTACTTTATGTTGGAACATGATTCCTGGGGATGAGCCTCCCTGGCTCCAAGCAATTGTTCCAAGTGCCAACTAGCAATGCATCTAGAAAAAGACCGTGACCAAAAGGGGGAAATATTAACTACAAATGAGTTTTTATGGCTAAGAGATTTCAAAATGAGTCAGGAGGTCATTTTAAAGGGTATGCTTACGCGTGCTTCAGCAGGATCTCATTGCCACAGTAAACAGTGCCTCAAACAGTGGGGCTCCCAAAGGCTCGAGAGACATCTGGACATTATAGGCAGGGCAGACAATGTCAGAAATTTGAGACCCTGTCTGTTAACCTTACTTTGGAATATAAGCTCCCTAATGTAATAGCGTTAGACTCATTTATAATTTCCCTACACATGGCTTTTCTACCCCTTTTATTTGAATCTATAATTAGCACTACACTTGTTAAATATATGTCCCAGAGGCTTAAATCTTCAGTCTGTTCATATGCTGGTTGAGCCCTGAATCTCAGCAGAGTTGCAACACCTACTTTCCAGTTTATTGGACTCACCCAGGACAACTGACAAAAGGATGATGATGGACAGTGCCTATCCCCCAAAACAGAGAGTATCTACAACTGCAAACAAGATAGCTCCATCCATCTGCCCCATGGGATCTAAAAGAGTGAGCATCACTACTCCCAAATCCTCAACATTCAGGAATGAACAAACATAAGGGGAGAACACAAATATGGACTGAAGTAGACTTATTATTATTCTAAAAATGGAAGAACTTGTATCATTGATATAAAGGCAGTGGTCACCAGAGGTTCTGAGGGGAGGGAGGGGGAATAGGTGCAACATGGGGGCATTTTTAGGACATTGGAATTGTCCTGCATGACATTGCAATGATGGATACATTTTGTCAAAACCTACAAAATTGTGCAGAGCAAGCATAAACTATAATGTAAACTATAGTCCATAGTTAGTAGCAATGTTTCAATATATGTTCATCAATTGTAACAAATGTACCACAGCAATGAAAGATGTTGTTAATGTGGGCAAGTGGGGGGAGGTATATGGGAATCCCTTATATTTTTGATATAACATTTATGTAATCTAAAGCTCCTTTAAAAAAAATTAAATTAAAAGAATTATACATCATGATCAAGTGGGTTTTATCTCAGGTGTACAAGGGTGGTTCAACACAAGACAATCAGTTAGTGTAATAAACCACATTGATAAATTGAAGAAGAAAAATCACATGATCCTCTCTATTGAGGGAGAAAAGGCATTTGACAAAATACAGCACCCTTTTTTGATAGAACCCTCCAAAAGATAGGAATAGAAAGAAGCTATGTCAATATAGTAAAAAGTCCACATATGAAAAACTGACAGCTAGCATTGTACTCAATAGTGAAAGATGGAAAGCTTTCCTACTGAGATCAGAAAGGAGACAATAATGCCCACTGTCACCATTGTTATTCAATATTGGGCTAGAAGGTCTAGCTAGAGCAATTAGGCTAGATAAAGAAATAAAAGGCACCCAAATAGGAAAGGAAGAAGTAAAACTTTCACTATTCACTGATGATATGATACTATATCTAAAAAATCCTGAAAAATCCACACGAAACACCTAGAAATAATAGACGAGTTCAGCAAGTTGCGGGATACAAGATTTATATGTAAAAATCAATAGATTTCTATACACTACTGACGTGCAATCTGAGGAGGAAATCAGAAAAAATTCCATTCATAACAGCGACTAAAAAAATCAAATATTTAGGAATAAACTTTCCCAAGGACATAAAGGACTTCAGAAAACTAAAAAACATTGCTAAAAGAAACTGAAGAAGACTTAAATGGAAGGGCATTCCATGTTCATGGATTGGAAGACTAAAAATATTAAGATGTCAATTCTACTCAAACTGATTTACAGATTCAATGCAATCCCAATAAAAATCCCAACAGCCTCTTTTTTGCAGAAATGGAAAATCCAATTATCAAATTTATTTGGATGGATAAGGGGCCCCAAATAGTAAAAAATGTATTATAAAAGAACAAAGTTGGAAGACTATGATTTCCTGACTTTAAAGCATATATTTAGCTACAGCGGTAAAAAAACAGCATGGCACTGGCATAAAAGATAGACAGATTGACCAAAGAAACCGAATTGAGAACTCAGAAATAGACCCTGACATCTATAATCAAGTGATTTTTGAAAAGGCTGCTAAGTAAGCCCACCCAGTTGGGCCAGAACAGTCTATTCAACAAATGCTGCTGGGAGAACTGGATATCCACATCCAAAAGAAAGAAAGAAGACCCCTATTTCACACCTTACACAAAAATTAACTCAAAATGGATCAAGGACCTAAATATAAAAGTGACAACCATAAAACTCCTAGAAGAAAATTTAGGAAAACATCTTCAATATCTTGTGGTAGGTGGTAGTTTCTTAAACCTTACACCCAAACCACAAGCTACAAAAGAAAAAATAGATAAATGGGACCTCATCAAATTTAAATACTTTTCCACCTCAAAGGACTTTGTCAAAACGGTGAAAAGGCAGCCAACTCAACTGGAGAAAATATTTGGCAATCACATATCTGATAAGGGTTTAATATCTGTGATATACAAAGAGACCATACAGCTCAACAGTAAAAAGACAAAATATCCAATTAAAAAATGGACAAAAGATTTGAAAAGACAAGTGTCCAAAAAAGAAAAACAAATGGCAAAAAACACATGAAAAAAATGTTCAACATCACTAGCCATTAGGGAAGTGCAAATCAAAACTACAATGAGATATCATTTGACACCTATTAGACTGGCCACTATTAAAAAGTCAGAAAACTGTAACTGTTGGAGAGGATGTGGAGAGATTGGAAAGCATATTCACTGCTGGTGGGAATGTAGAATGGTACAACCATTGTGGAGGACTCTGGCAGTTTCTAAGGAAGTTGAATATAGACTTGCCATGTGACTTGGCAATACCATTACTAGGTATATACCCAGAAGAACTGAGAGCAGTGACACAGACATCTGCACACCGATATTCATAGCAGTGTTTTTCACAATTGCCAACTGATGAATGGATAAACAAATTGTGGTATAAACTATGACGAAATATTATGCAGCAGTAAGAAGAAATGAAGTCATGAAGCATATGACAACATGGATGAACCTGAAGGGCATTATGTTGAGTGAAGCAAGCCAGACCCAAAGGGACAAATACTGTATGATTGCGCTATTATTAACTAAATATATTACATAAACTCATGGATTTATAATTAGAATTTAGGTCCCCAGGAAAAAAAAATGAGGGTAGAGAATGGAAAGCTGATGGTTAATCTGTGCAGAACTGGTTAAAAGGTTATTTGTCAGTCTTTGGAAATGAATGGAAATGGTGAGAGCACATCATGGTGTTTGTGACTAGCAGAGCTATTATATGGGTATGTCAGTGGTTGAAAGGGAAAGTCTAAGAAGATGTTTATTACTAGAAGGAAAGCTAAAAAATGTAACATGGGACTATATAACAAAGTGAAACCTCATGTAAAACACAAATATATGTGATATCGCAAATATGAGGCTGTTTTTACAAAATATAAATACAAATAAACTAGAGAGAAGGAAACAGAATAGCAGCTATGTACAACAGGGGAAGCACAGAGAGATTGAGAGGGGATGAGCTTTGTTTGTTTGGTTTATGTTTTTTAGTATTATTATTACTGGAATAATGAAAATGCTCTAAAAATGACTGAAGTGATGAATGCACAACTATGTGATTATACCAAATACCCCTGATTGTATACTTTGGATGGATATATGCTTTATTAATATGTATCAATAAAATTGATTTCTTTAAAAAATAAATAAAGGAAACAAACAAAAAGAAAGAAAGAAAGAAAGAAAAAAAAAAAAGCAGCTAGAGAGCCCAAAGCATGAACTATGTGAATGCTCTAGTGGTAAAGAACCTCAGATATCATTTAATCCAATCTCTCATTTTCTTCATTTTTCAGAAGTGGAAGAACAGGCCCTGTGAGATGAGGCTGCTCAAAGTTTATTCCACAGTTTGGGGGAAGGGGAGGGATTAAAAAACACAGACATTCTAATTTCAGGGCTAATGTCTTTATGTCATGAGTATAATCTCTAAATGAGCCAAAAATATATGAGTATTAAACTGTCAATCAAAATATTGTAGTTACAACAGTGGGTTTTGAACGAAATATGTGCACCATAGTAGGAGTTTTCAGGTACCATCACACAGTAAGTTTTATACTACTTGAAACATGTATTTTAAAACTTTAAAGTAGAAATAACACTTTTTTATTTTAAAAAATTACTTGAAAACATAGATGAAAACCCCTTCCCTAATATTTGTTGATACCTCAGAAACGTACATATGTTACATTTAGCTATTTATGCATTTGGCTTATTGCATGGTTTCCAAACTGTCTAGAAGACAGAATTATTTTAATGGAGTTATTTTAAATGGAGTCGGGTGGAGTTTTTGAAGTATTTTAAGAAAACCACAATCTCCTTTTGTCCTCTTGCATCTTTACAAGAGCTCTGATTAGTTAATATTCATCTTTGCTTAGGTCTTATCAAGAAAATATTCAAAACTGCTGTAATGTCGAATTGATTAACCAGCCAAAACCACAGAAGAATTTTCTATTCACTCCCTCCAACAATTTGCTTCTTTTTAGTCACAAGAGGTAACTCTTTCTGTGGAGCAGGCCAGGCCATCTGTGAGACCTAATAAGCATTGGTTAAGATGGTCAGCTGTGGCTTCTCTCTCAGTCACATGGCTCTTCCATGCTAAAAGAGGCAGCTTGGCTGGCTACTAAGAGACTATTCTGTGGTGCAAACTTCTGGCCCCGTGTCCATCTCCAAAGGATCATACATAGCTCAGAAACACTGAAAAATGTCCCAGCCACAAAGAAGTTGCTCATCTGCCTGAGGTGGAGGAAGGGGAAGAAGCATTGATTTTCTTCCTATTCTCGAATAGCATCCAGCATCTGCTCCCCGCTACATCCCATGTGAACTCTGGCCTGGAAAGTGCACGGCAGCTCCACCCACACAGGCCATCTTCTAGGCAGTAATAACTAGCCTGGGTACAGCCACCACTCCTATCTTTAGCCGGTTTTCCAGCACAGTGTAATGTCTAGGGAGAAAACTGAGGAAGTGTGCCTTAAAGTACTTGATGCTACTTCTTAATAATACTCTGCCTTTTATGGCACTTCATATTTTTCAAAGTGATTTCATACATATACATAATTTAATCACAAAAACTGGGCAAGCTCTGTGGGTAGGCAAAATTCTAAGAAGGCCCCCAAGATGCCTGCCCCCTGGTGTACACACCCGCTGGTGTAACCGTCCTCCCTTGAGTGTGGGAGGGATCTGTGGATAAGATGGGATAGCCCCTCCCCTATTTAGAGTTGTTATTGTTATTCAAGACTCCATCTTAGAGGGCCACGTGGTAAGAGTGGGCCTGCGAGCACGTCCCCAGGTAACAGCTAGCAAGAAAACAGGGACCTCAGTCACAAAGCTGCAAGGACAGTCCCGCGGCAATCCGAATGTGCTTGGGAGTGGATTCTTCCCCAGGGCCTCCGGATGACAGCGCATTTTGGCCGACACCTTAATTTCAGCCCTCTGAGACCCTGAGCTGAGGACCCTGCCTGGACTTCTGATGACAGAAAACCTGTGCAATAAATGGATATTATTTTAGACCACTAAATTTGTGGGAATTTGTTATGCAGCAATAGAAAATGAATTAAAGCAAAAGATAATGTGATAACCATTTGACAGATAGGGAGATTGGAAAAGAAAGATGAATTGATTTGTCTAATTAGTCACAAGACTGAGACTGGCATCTAGGAGTCTCATTTCCACTCTGACATTCTTTCCATAGGATCATAATGCCCCACACTACTGAGTATTATTGGTAGATTTCCTTTACCCCTATTCTGTCAAGAAGATGGATAATTGAGAGCATAATCTATTGTCTTCCTTTAAAGAACTTCAGGGTAAAGCAATGATTTTATTAACTCTCACTTTAGCTCTGTAGTATAATGAAAACATTTATCAAAATCATATTAAGCACCTCACCCTGTAGCACAGCCCACACTCATGCCTCGGGTGTGTACTTATCTCTTCTTGTTTCTTAGTTTCTAAATAAACTCTTTACTCCCTTGCCTACCCTATGGCCTGTTCTTAAATTCCTTTATGCAACATAGCCAAGACTTAGAAGCCCAGAACCCAGAGCGTTCCACTAATACTGTTAAAGCAGTTACTTATATTTGATTAATTGAATACTTTGCTTATTTTTATTTGATTAATCAAACTAATTAAATGAGGTGATCTATATTTTATAATATTTGATGAACTCATCAAATGAAAAAGTACAATTAGAGATGTAGTGTTGCCAGAAATACTGCACTGTAAATTGTTCCTGCAATAATTATATCTTGAATAAAAGCAAAATGTATGCAATAAAAAAATCATATTAAACATAAAGTTGATAAGAACTTTATTCAATTTTGAATAAAAAGCAAAATATATGGAATAAAAATCATATTAAACACAAAGTTGGGAAGATTTTAAAAGAATCTTGAATCAAATGTTAATCTTCATCACTATACAAACAATATTCTGAATAGTCCAGATCAGGAAATGTGATAGGCAATTCCACCCACCTTTTGAATTGTTTTTTTGGTGAATTATTTTTGAAAACCACTACAAAATTCTTTATTTTGAGACAAGGCAAATCTAAGCCTTTGTGCACCATCATTGTTCCCCAAGCCTGGAAAACAAAAGGGTCAGAGGAAAAATTAAAAGTACATTCAATTAAGCCTTCCTTTTGACTGAAATAAAATGAAACCTACAGCAATTTACTCACTTGGCCACATTTGCAGATGATCTCGCCATTTGTTTGATAGTCGGCAAACTTCTTTTGCAATGCTTTGTTTTCTCTTACAATGTAGAGGTCCCTAAAATTGCCAAGGACTAAAAGTCATCACTGAGAAGTTACAAAGGGCCCATGTGCATGTTGTTGGACCTGAAGCTCATGTACTTGCAGGCCATTACTCCAACTTCCTTCCTCTCTCCCTCCTGCTTTCCAGACACCATCACAGGGCAAATCAGGTGGAGACCCCCGTTGCCTTTTTGTGACTTCTCTCCTTCAAGTCTGTTCATTATTTCAGACTGACTTTACTTATTCAAATATCTAAGAAAAAAATTGGTATGCCTTGAATCAAAATGGTTTTAGGTCTAACATTTGAAATGTGAATATAATTCAGGGGCTAGAGGGGGGACAGTTCTGAAAATTAATGGATTTCATATGTATCTATTTTGGAAGAATGTTTACATTACCACATGCTTCACCCCTTTTAAAGAAATCTAAAAATGGATCTTCCTGGACTCACTTGAATCCTGGTGTCATATTGACATGATGCATCTTCTCAATGACATGTATATCCACCCCTGAGCAGGCTAGCACACTGCAGTTTTTGCAAAGGAAAGTTATTAATGATGGGTTGGCCTTGTAATGCTTTGCAATACTTCTCTTGATTTTCATTTTCTTTTCCATTATACTTTGCATCTGTAATTCCAAAATCTGCATCAAGAAAAGAATATTCAATGTTCAGTGTTTTTTTTCATAGCTTCATTAAATATGGCTTCTGGAATTTTGAGATTTTAGTTAATTGTGGAAATATACACTTAGCTCATGGCCTAGGGAATAAAAATAATGAAACAATGGTCCCCAAAGAATTTAGCATAAAATCTCCTGTAATCGTGGAAATTTGGAACCCTTAGGTGTTCAAAATAAAAAAAGAAGAAAGCAAGCCCATTCAGTTTTTAAAAAGCTTTATTGTGAGAAAGTCCTTAGCAACATTCACCAAAAAATCTCTCCCTCTAACCTCCACCCCTCAGTTTTCAATTCTGTTCCAAAATGGGTCTAAACTGCTTCCACATGGAATCTATTTAAGGAACTAAAACTGTTATGATACCATTCACGATCTTCTCTTACCCGTGCTATGCCATCCAGCTTCTTGCATCTTTCCTCAGATTGATAATTTCCAGACCCTTCACCATCTTAGTTATTCTCCTTTTCACACTGCTAGTTTCCCACCCAGTATTCATTTTTCCTTAAGTACAGAACCACAATTTTATTCTGGGTGGAAATATGCAAGCTAAATGATGACATATCCCAGGCATGGCCAATGAGATGTAAAGGGACAGTGTAGAGTGGAATTTTCAGAAAAGCTCCTGAAAGAAGGTCAGATAGCTGGCATGTGCCTCTTTGCCCTTTCCATCTCTCTCCTACTTCCTGACTAGAATGAGGATGTGACAGTTGGAATTCTATAAGCCATCTTCTGACCTGAGTATGGAAGTCAAATGCTCAAAGGGCAGAGAAGAGAATGAGGAGAAGCCTGGATTCCTCATGACATCCTGGAGATATACCAGCCTAACTACCCAGATTCCTTTATGTGAAAGAATAAGCCCTTAAGCCCCTATATTCCATGTTCTGTGACCAGCAGCTGAACTTATTTCATAACAGAAGCAATACTCTAAAATGTGAGAGAGATGTAGAGCTTGAAATAGGGACCTGCCAGGGCTCACACCTACACAAGTGCACAGTTGGAAACCATGATTCTTGAATATTTTACCTCAAAACTGAATCACTCATAGATGACAGATTTATATTAAACTGTGCAGGAAGTCATTACTTTCTTTCAGACCAAGGGGAAGTTTTCAGTAAAAGTAAATCATCCATGCTGGTGAACAAAGCTGAATGGGCCATCTCCTTGCCTCTTGCCTCTATGCATTAGGTCTCAGTTTGAGACAGCCATATTTAGTCCAGAAAAGAGAATAAAATCCTGTAAGCAAACCTGGGGGCTATATGATAGGTTAACTAGACAAGTATAAAGGTGGATTTCCTATCAAAATTTTAACAATATAATACATTGGAATATTCTGTTCCTTAAAAGTTTAGTTAGGTTGTTCTTGCAAGCATTTACAGGTCAGTAAACTATGTTTTGGTATAAGCTCACATACACGTGGGCAATTAAGAAACACCTATGAGTAAGACAGAAGAAATAAAATCAAGATCAGAGTATGTATATGTAACCAAGACATCAAAAACAAAAAAGAATAGCTCCAAAATATTGAAGATATATGAAGTGATTAAAGGTACAAAAAAAAAGAAAGAAAAATCATAATAAATATATAGGAGGGATAGCTACAATCAGTCTAAGGCTAAATAAAATGTAATAATGTGATAAAAGTTGTTCAGTCAATGCCAAGGAAAATATTTAAGATCCATCCTCAACTTGCTCCTGGAAGTCTGATTTGATTTAAGAATATTTCAGTTATGTATAAACTCTGCATATGAGACAGCAAATATATTTCACTTCATGTGCCAACTCTCACCATTTATAGTGGTTGGCTAAACATTGTGTTGAGAAAGATCTTGAATCAGAAGAAAAGAATGATGTGACCTAGTAGCAATGTATTCTAGGGTTTGAACAGAATAGTGGTGTCACATATCCCATATTATTGCCATCTCTGCTCTGAGTTTGTCCACCTGGGGAAGTTTTAGGAGGGCAGGTCTCTTAGCCAAATGACACTTGAAAAAGTAGTCCATTCTAGGTCCCCCAGAGGGACAGTGTCTTGTTCTAGAGATGGTCTGGAAAGGTTTAACAAATAAACTCCAGAGACTATCCCATGGTTTACCCAAACAATAAAGCAACTAGTCTGCAAACATCATTTTGTAAATATCCACTTGACTCACCCTCTTAAGACATTAAATGTGAGTGACTTTCCAGTGGCATTATTTGGCCAAAAATGTTTGATGTGACACTGCAAAATGTGTGGTTTGCCTTATAAATGGGTTGTAAAATATAAGTGTGTGTAGAAACCTGGCTAGGAAGTCTTGGAGTTGGTTATAGCAATGCACACCAATTTGAAAGCATCCTTTTCCTAAAACTCTATTTAGGGTAGATCCGATTCCAATGTTAAGAAACCAACATTCACACCCATATGCAAGGGTGTGAATTTTCTTCTAAATGGATTGTTTGCTATTATAGTAGTTACAGTCTTTAATTCATTGGCATGGGGGATTTCCTGAAATACCGTAGAAATACATTCTCCCTTCACCGCATTCCTTTTCGCAACTTAAATGACTATATGTTAGTAAATTGAGATGCAGCTAGATGACATACTAGGTACTTTCCTATCATTCAGATCCAGCCTCAATGTCACTTCCTCAAAGAGACCTTCCCCGACCACCCAATCTAAAGTATCCATGTAGCCACTTATTTTACAACATCCTATTTCAATTCTCCAGCACTTATCACCATACGATGTATTTCTTGTTTTTCTAATTTCTGCTGTTTCCCCTCCCCTAGCCTCACCATACACACACTAAAACGTTTCATGCAGCAATTATCTTACTTGCCTTGTTTGCCACCATGTTCCTTGTTCCTAGAGAAATACCTAGCTCACAGCAGGCATTTCATAAATATTTCTTGAATGAAAAAATTATGCCCGTACAAACAGTTTGGATCAAACCAAAATTACCAGGCTGAGTTAAATGGGTGAGTTGCACTAGTCTCTGGATCAAGGGCAGCCTAAATTTATACAATCAAACATTATGATTGATTAAACTAGAATGGAACCCTGACAATTTCTTGCCCACCATGGATCTTGATTCTTTGTGTATCATCTGAACTAAGCCCAACTCATCACAATGGAACTTATAACCTAGCATAAAGTCTTTCTCAAGACTTAGCCACAGAGATATCAATAGAAACCATATGTAGCCACCTATAAGGAAAATTAAATTCACAGAAACAGTACCTTATGAGCATACTCCTCTAATTTCATATTTTGAACATGGTCTATAGCTTTATACATCATTTTCTCTCGGAAATCATTAACTGTCTCACGCTCAATAACTCCTGAACCTCTGTTAGCAACCACGACGTAGGTGCTCTCATCAGCTCTGGCTCGACCACGGGCCTGAGAACGTAAAGAAATCAAGTAAATGAAAGGTTATGCCTTGCTATAAATGCTCATTTTCTTAGCCTGGAATGATATTCATTGTTCAATGTCCCAGCATTCAACTGAGCTCGCTATTCTCAGTAAAGTCATAGTTATTACCCATTTTTTGGAATTTGGCTATTTGAAACTCAGAAGGCACTTATTGCCCCCAGAGTCCCTCCCTTAAACCTTAGAAAGCATCATCGATGACTTAGACTGGGGGCAAGCCACTGCCTGGAATGGAAGGAAGGACAAATGGGGTCTCTGATCTTGACCATGGCTATTGAGAGTAGACTCAGGGCTGTTCCTGGCATCCTACTTTGGATTTTTAGCACATTTTCCCATGGAAACATGTTCAACAGGTGATAAATTTGTATATACCTCTTAATAATTTGATATTCATATACATTTTGAGTAACAGAAAATTTTGTGGCTAGTCAAGAGCCTAACTACCAACTATAATATTATTCTCATGAAAAAATATATTCTGAATAATGAACCACTGACTTACAAATCAACTGCTGAAATACAATTACTTCCTAATCCAGGGGCTGTCTGGTCATTTTAGTCTCCCATGACTTGCCTTTCATCCCAAGGATGCAATCAGCACAGCTCCTGTACATACTCAACAACAGGTAACAATAATACTATTAAAGTAGTGTAAGAGGCGTAGTGAAACTTGAATGGGAACTGGGATATCTCATTCTCACTCTCTTTTTTTTTTTTTTTCATTTATAAGTCAGCCTTTCACCAACATTTTATTATGAAAAATCTCATACAAAAACATGGAAGAATAAGGGAGAAATGCAGACACAGCAGGCTCTCTATGAGTAGGATGTGCTGCTTCATCAGACATTTGTGAGATACCATGTTGGGGGCTCACAGAATCATCCTGGAAATGAGGAGGCCTCTTTTCACTCTTATAATTGGGCGATGTCTTAGGGCACAGAAATAACAACCAGGTATCTGGTCATCAAATGAATTAAACAACAACAATAAAAATTTTTTAAAAAGCAGTAGCACATAGTTTCTGAAGATTGGTCTTTCAGTAGGGGGGGAAAAAAAATATATATATATATATAATATCTATTTTCAAAACCAAAGGGATGTTTCCCCCAAATGGGATGTTGTAGGTTTGCACTGTTTTACTAAAGGAAAGCAATTAAAATATGAATATAAAAGTAAAAGCAAACATATTTTATGTATCTGAACGTACCTGGACCATGGCTATTTCATTAGTGACAAGCCCATAACGGATGACAATATTGCATTCTTTGATATCCAGACCTTCTTCTGCCACTGTGGTAGCGATAAGCAGATTTATTTTTCCAGTGCGGAATTTACTAATGACTTCTTTTTGTTCATTCTGTAGACACATTGTAATAAATTAGATTTTGTGATTCTAAACACATTAAAATCTTCTAATTATGAGAAGAAATAATAAATTGCAACTGGTCAGTGTAAATCAAAGGATTAGATCATGTACGGATTTGTTGCCATCTGTTTTTGGCATTGAACAAAGACATGATGGTGAGACAACATTTGATTTCCAATCTGGGATACCACACAATAACAAAAATATTTCCATCTTCCAGTCTGGAGATTGGAAGACCATCATTTATGCCAAGGAAATAAATTGACGGACAACCTGGAAGGAAAAAAGGGAGGAGATGCTTTTGGTTGGGAAGAAGAGACAGTAAAGAGAAGCTAAAATGGGCCTTTCTTTCCACTACTTTAATTTCAGAATCTTTACTATTCAAAGGCTAAGTTTCAATGACATTTTTATAGATTGTTGAATTTTGAATCACAGAGAATACACACTGTATACCACATTTGATCACTTTAAGAGTCACTAAAGTAAGAAATGTATGAAATATTCTTGGAAGGATAAACAGGAAACTGAAAATACTGGCTGACTCCAGGGAGAAGAGCTTGAAGACAAACAGTGGTGGTATACTCTTGTACCTTATCAATTTTAAACTGTTTAAGTATAATATCTATTCAAATGATAGTATAAATAAACATGAAAGGATGGGTCATGCAGAGCATAACTAAAATAAATATTTTAAACGGAAAGAAAAAATATCTGATTTCTGAAAGTTGATATAAATAAAGAAATTAAAATCTGCACTCTGGCCCTTGTATAGGAGGAATGGTTAAGCATAAGCATAGCCCAGTCTGGCCAATAGAAAACGTAGTTCGATTTTCAGAGCCACTTTCATCAAAGCTGTTGTTCTACCATACATTAAACCTAAATAAACATGCCAGAACCACACTGTGTTCTTGCAACCCCATCTATTTCTTCTCAGAGGCAGCATGAGCCCTTATGTGACACCTGTCAGCTGGAGTAACCCTGGAGCAAGGCTTTCTAGGAGTTTTCCCTGATAATTTCTCCCTCCTACCGTTTACTTCTACTGATTACAATTTACATGTACTTAGATGTTAGCAGAAGATTGTAGTGCCTTAATTTAAAGGAGTAACTCTAATAAAGAACTTTCAGACACAGTATTAGACCCTTGAACTACATCAAGTAGATGCCCAGCTCCTCTCCTAATGACATGTCCACCCCAGTATATGAGGTGGAAGAAGGAAAGTGTTCTGTATTTTGGCATGTAGCCCCCAAGTTTGAAATGGATAAAGACAAAACGTAACTTGGCATTTGCACCCCAACTCTTTTCAAAAAGGATCTGAGGCCACATAACAATAACACACTAAAGCCAATATAATAGAAAGTGAACAACAGAATCAAAGTTAAAGAGTTTAGCTGTATTAATTGTAAGGATTAACACAATTGCTGTGAGACTGAACTTCAGTTTTGCCTGTGAGCTTCCTGGAAGCTAGGGCAAAAAAGGAAACACATTAAGTAAATCAGCTCTCATCAAAAAAGAGGAGGCAATCTCATTACCCAAGGAAGACAGTGCTTTCCCTAAACTAAATTTTAGAGGCAACTTAGAAATGGGTGCTTGAAGAGAATATATTGAGAGTTAAAGTGGACAATTTTGAGCACTTTTTTAAAAAACCAACACTAGAAGATATTAATTTGATCTGCTATAGAGCAGATTTTGTTAAAAACAAAATCATAATATTGAAAAACAATTCAGTTAATGTGAATTTTCAAGAGGCAGCAGTAATTTGATACAAGTGGGTGGTAGCTAGTGGTCTAATTTGGTTGAAGTTTAAATCTTAGTAATCTTAAGGAGTATTTGGATTGAACATTCTCTAGACTTTCACTCACATTGTTATTCATTTTTCAGCAAATATTTATGGAGTGCCTACTCATGCCATTACACATTTATGGAGTGCCTACTCCTACTAATAGGGGTTGGTTTACAGCAGTGTTTACAGCAGTACATGAAACGAAGCTTCTGATCCAATGTAGTTTACTTTCTACTGGTGGTAGACAGACAACAAACAAACATGTAATTTTTCCAGAGTAAGGGAGATAAGAAGTGGGGCAGGGTTGGGGGGATTGGCTGGTGTGCTGGTTTATATGAGGTGCTCAGGGAAGGCCTCTCTGCGGAGGTGCCAGGTGAAAAGAGTCCTGATAGAAATGCAGGAGGAAGGAAAAATACAACACACATGCGTATACATTATAAAACATGTGTACGGGTATATATACATTTACTGAAGTTTATATGCCTTTATAAATTAAAAACATGATAAAGCTCTGTCCTTCTCTTGAGTTCAACTTACAGTTTGGAAAGAAGAAACAGACAAATAAAAAGAAATATTGTATTTCAAGAAGTTTAGGGTGCACATCTTTTTTTCATATTTTACCATCCCTAATAATGAGATATGACTTATAATCTTTGGTATCTTAGTATCTATGAAATAAGTTTAGACAACCTTACTAGGACAATCGTAGCCTCCCACTGTCCAACAAGGCCCAGGGTCAATATGACTTTAGCCCTCAGAAGAACATTTTACTCCAACAATCCATCATTGTTTTACCCATGCTACAACTGTTTTTTCTCTCCCAAATGTTTTTTTTTCACTGCTCACAGCATTATATAAATAGTGTAAAAAAAGAAGAAAAAAAACTTAAATGGGGGAAAAAAACCATCTCACAATCCCAAATCTTTAACATATGAAATATTTTAATTTTCTCAAGTTCCTTTTTAGGTCTTGTCCTACGCAAATATATTTTACACAGTTCTAATTACAATGCATGAAATTTGCGGGGGAGGGGGTGGTTCTTATTTTTTTCACTTGATACTACATTGTAATCATTTCCCCATTTTGTTAGTAAGTTTGATTTTACTCATTTTTGTAAGGGATGCTGAATTTAGAAAGTTCCTCCAAGTATGTGAAGAAAAATGACTCCTAGGACAATGCTTAACCTATTGGATACTACGGATTAGGTTGCTTTTAAACTCAAATTTTATTTCGAGAACAAGTTTTTCATACTAGAAAATTATTTTTTGCATGGTGAGAGAAGTGATGGGAGAAAACTACAAATGAAAGAGTAATAGCAGCATTTAAAGAAGTCCTAAAGGAAGTTTATACCTGTGTCATGGGCTTGAACTCGCTGCTATGTCCAGCACCAATCAGATGGTGTGCTTTGACTCCTACTTCTGCAAACTTTTCATTTTCAGTAATCCAGTGGGTAAGGGCAAATGCGCTCTGTCTTGTTTTTGTGAAAATTATCCCCCGTGCAGATTCTTCGGTCCTAGTATATTGTTCCATTATAGTGTTTCTTAATTTGATCAGCTTTTCATTTTCGTGTTCTGGGTTTTCAGCCATCTTTTTCAACATTTTCTTGTTTTCTTTAATAAATGATTAGTCAAAGTTAGTAAAACACACAAATAACTTCATTAGAAGATCTAAGTAATGATGCACAGAAATTTGGCTCAACAATAGCTAATCTTATGCTGTATCTAATAATCAGGCTGGTTTAACAAATAAATTTATTGTAATCATTTTGACAAAATTGAATGACAAAATGATCAATGGCTAATTGGATCACATCAATTAGAACTAGCCCCAATCTGAGTGGGATTTCTTCTTTCAAAATGATATTTTAATAGGACCTTTGGAGAGTTTATAAGAAGCAGTAGGTTTGTGTCAAATGTAAACGCATAAAACCATGCAATAAATGTTACATTGATTCTTACCTAAAAATAAAGTAATGAGGAATCTATCTGTCTCATCCAGTTTCATAGGTTTCTTTTTATCATCCTCATCTTTGCTACCATCATCACTGCCATCATCATCATTTTCATCACTATCATCTTCTATGACTGAAAACTTCTTTTCTTTCTCCTCATTATAGAAGGTTTCAAGGTGATCATATGCATCAATCATTCGGATAGTGTCATTAATCTGTAGGGCTTCATTGTACTTTCTCAAGTGCTCTGCACAAACACGGTCTTTGCGATTTCCTTCTCTTGCAGCTATGAAAGAATATATTATGTATAGTGAAATAATGTGAGAACAGCATCCCTTAAAATAGTGCTGTGGACTTGAATATGTTTATGAAACTAACTCCAAAATCTGCTGCATCTTCTTTTTGAAATGGGCAAGTTAAGGCTCAAAATGAGCTCTAAAAGGGGGCAAGTTGTCCAATGGGTAGAGTTTCTGTTTGAGCTCCATGTCAACAAAAAACACACCTGATCCACACTGTCTCAGAGGAATGACATGAAAAATACATTAGGTGAGTTTGCCTTTGGAGACATAGTTGTTAATATTTATCTTAACATTTTAAATATACAAGCCAAAGACTCTAAAGATAAAGACAAAATGGATGAATCAGTGATCCTTTCCTTAGATAAAGAAATAAAACATGTTTATTCTCCTACCTAGAACACGGGTATTCCATTTGATACTACATTTGCTTTCAGTCTGCTTGGAAATACATGATACAGTCTTCTGAAATCTTGGCACTCAAATGGAACAAAATAAGTGTTGGGTCAAAACCCAAATTACCTTTCTTTTCCGTTTGAATGGCCCATTGTTCATAGGGTTGTGTTCCAAATTCTGACATCGGACTCATTTTGCAAAAAGTCTGAATCCTTGTCATTATTTCCAGAAGTTTCTCTTTAAATGGATCCTAAAAATAAATTACATGTATTCTTACATAGTTATATTGTTAAATGAGTAACATTCTCTGGTAAAATAGTTTCAATGTTGTAATAAATTTGATTCAGCATCTTTCTAGAGAAAGTAACAAGTTAATCACTGATCACCCCTTTGTACATTTATTTTTGTCTGCTTTTCTTTTACCTCTACTTCAGCCATACCCATACCAACTCCATGTGTCCCCCTGCTGGGATTTCCAATTATATAGTTTTAAACAGAAGAGTTAATGAATGATAGAAACATTGAATGTCAAAGACAATTTAAAAACGTATTAAATTAGTGCCACAGTTTTTAGAAAGCCTACAAGTTAAGAAATATTCCTCTTTAAAGAACTGGCTTAAATATTATTTCTACCAATATAAAAAGCTAAAATGTGGAGATCTGAAAAAAGCCAGACACAAATAATACATATTATGATAGCATATTATGAAGTTCAAAATCAGTTAAAACACATCTTTGATTTTAAGAGTCAGGATAGTAGTTCCCCTTAGAGGAAGATGACTGGAAGGGGCAATTCTGTCTCTTGAGTTGGATTTTGGTCACAAAGATGTGTTTGGTTTATGAAAATTCAGTGATCTAAACACTAAGACTTTTGTTCTTTTCCATATGTATATTTTAATAAAAAGTTTACTAAAGTATCAGGTAAGTTAAAGAGTGAAATGGTAAATTCTTTTTCAAAAAAGTATCTTGAGAAATGTTGTGGGTTATTTCGCCCAAGATTATGAGTAGAAACATGCATTTAAAGTTATCAAATAAAACTGCATAAGCAATAATAAAGAAAAATGAAGGTGAATAAAGTGTTATTCAGATATGCTAATGCAGCTGGAATAAACAGTGCTTTTTTTCAGAGTTTCAGGAAGGTCAGTCTATGGAAGATGGTCACCAACATTGGTTTAGTGCCTATGACATATCTGTACAGAATTATCTACTACACATATTTCATATCTTGTAATCCTAACATCTTTTGGAGGTAGATTTTCAATGATTAAAGTTATTATAAAATATATATAGCTAAAGTTTATTATGCTTTTAGAATTTTTCAAAACAAAAGTATTGCCATAATGTCCAAACTAATTCCCAGGTGGCTTTTATACTCAGTGAAAATACACATTGCAAAAGCAATATTAAATATTTCAGTTCTTTTCTATGTCAGTATTTTCCTTAGAAAGTAAATATGCAAATATGCAAATTAGTAGATTCCCATTATCATTGCCAACTGTAATCTGACAAAATGTCACAGAGTTTGTAACTCTGGAATCCACCAAGAAAGGAAAAAAGGTTAAAATGAACTGTGGTGATCCTTCCAGCTTAGCTACACCACTCCCAACCCCAACACCCATACTCCCTGGCCGTGGCTCATATGTAGCCAATTACTGAGCTGCTCTATACTTCATATAAGCTAGAAAATGAGAATAAGAATGGAGGAGAAAATTCACAGCGGTACCTTTTTGCCTAATATTAATAAAAAGGAATAAAACTGTAACATTTTTGCAAAAATTTTAAAATAATATTATTTGGATGGTCAGTATAAAATGGACTTTGTCATCTTTCGATTTTATAGGATATTACCAATCAAATAAATATAAAAGTTCAAGCACATACTTGTCTGGTGATATCTGCAATTGCAAATTTCTTGCATGGCTCCTTTATTTGGTCTTTGAGTTGATTAATATTTTCTTTCACTGTTTTAATGGTAAATGCATCAAGATTGGCACATATCTGGAAAAAAAATACTCAAATGATTACTTTTCTCATTCAATTGATTCAATGTAGAATTCTTTTTTTCATGTGACAAATATGTAGCATTATTTGTAAATCTAGCATTTTAGAATTGTTTTATTGTAAATCTGATTAACAAATAACATCTGTCGTTATCAGGAGCTTCTAAATCAAGTTGTTGGGCAATTCTTGAAAGGAAGTGAATTTTTCATTCCGTAAATTCCATTTTCCAGGTGGAAAATCTGATATGGAAAGATAATAGGGACTTGAAGAGAGCAGCAGAAAATTGTTATGAGATACCCACATTCTAGCAGGCATATTCGGTCATCATGATAGTTATCGATCAAATCACCACCCTCTTCCACACAGTGGAGCTGTGGATGCCCACATGGATGGCTCTAAATTGGAGTTAGTCCTTAATCTTGGTAATGTTTTATCTTGCAGCCAATAAATGAGCCTCTGAATGTTATGTCCATATGATTTTTACTGAGTTCAACTTAAAGTAAGGGACTTAAAATATAAATGCAATTGCTTTGGTGCCAGCATATTTCTCAATAACTCAGAATTCATTTAACACTTGAGATCAACAGCAGCACTTTATTTGGTGTTACCATTTTGGAGCACCTGATAAGGAATACATCTTTAATTGAAGAGCCTCATATCTCCAGTTCTCATGTAATTTGACTTAAGCAGAATCTGAGGATCACATAGAACAGGAAAGACACAGTAGCAAGCATGTAATCTTGAAATTTTGAAATTTCTCCCATTGAGGGAAACTAGAAACTTTCCTACTTTATGCATATTTCTGTATCAAAGAGATCATTAAGTTTAGCTATATAAGAGTAGATGTTGAAAAGAAGGCATTTCATTTATGAAAATAAATTTCCCATTTATTATATACATAATTTTTATATTGTTCTGTGTTATCTATTAAGGCATATTGCTATTTTACTGAAGATTCCATATATTTACTTTACTTAGAGCAGAGAGATTTCACTTAATTGATCATCATGGAATATCTTCTTTCTGTATATACCATGACACTTGAAGTAACCTTACTTTTTAAAAAATCCAAGAAGCAGTGGTATTGGTCTTAGCTTTAGTTTTATTGGTTACACATTGAGTTAATGACTTACTTTTAAAATGTGTTCTTCAGCTTTGGCTTGCTTGTTGGCTCCTCCAACACCAGGTGAAGCAGTTAGTCCAAGTATCTGAGGTAGGGGAATTAATGGTTTGTATTCTTTCTTGAGTCTATTGTTTTTCAACTTCTGTTCCAGATAACGCCTCATGATGTTATTGTAAACTGCTTCTTTGTTGGTGTGATGGCATTCATCAATGATGACGAGGGAAAAGTCTTAAAAGAAAATTCAAACGGTTCATTTGTCCACACAGGCAAACTACAATGAAAGGAGTACATTTGACCTAGCAAAGTGAGCTGACTTTGGGATGTTTTTCTTAGGCCAGACACCAATGCAACTCTCTTTCCCTTTTCAGGAGGGAAATGTAACTGTACTAGGCAACTGTACATACAGAAGTTCATGCGTATTACTCATGAAAATAAGCCTGTTAAATATGATCTCCATTTAGTGTATGAGTTTGGAAAGTTTATAGAGCTAACAACAACAAAAAAAGTGTTGGGGTTGGAATTCAAACCCTGGCTTGTTTCCAGAAACTCTCAGGATTATTCTTTTGTTCTGTAATAACAGATTTCATTCTAAGTTGGTGAGTTTTTTTATTCCTTCAAAAGAAAACCACACTATTTAAAGAGGAATAATTTTGCCTTGTTTTAACATTGCATTAATTATTATATATTTTTTTATTTCTTTCTCTTCCTCCTTCCTATTTTCTCTCCCCATCTCCCACAAAATAGAGAGGATTGTCCTTTTAGTCTATGGAGAAAAAGGCAGATCTAACAGAATCAACAAATATATTTTAAAAAACTTGTCAGTACCTAGAAGAATGAAGCAAATGGGAAGTCCAGTGAGGGCTTGATTTATTAATGATATTAACAATATTCTTATGCAGAATAAAGTGATCTAATTAAAAACTTAACATCAAATTGCTTGTTTGTTGTTTCTCCCAGGAAGTAGAAGGGTTTTAAAGAGCAATGAAAGGCAATCTAAATCAAGGTTTATCTCTTCTTTTAATCAACATCCTTTAAATTATTTAATTAATATTGCTTCTATTACTATCAACCAACCTGATAACTGGACACCATCGTCTTCTCCTTTTTCTGAGTTTAAAAGGGCGTTTTCAAGGATTTGAGCTGTACTGATAATAACATCATGGGATTTGACAACTTCTGGAAATGATATTTTCAGTTGGGTATCACCACTTAATCCAGTAACACAATACCATTTCTTCAAAAATGGTTCAAACTCTTTGCGGAAAAGCTGTTCCACTAAATGTACCTTAAAGAAATGCCCAGATTTTTTTTTGAAAAACAAAAAGGTAAATAAAGAAAAAAGAATAGTCAAAGCGTAATAAGCATTGATCCAGTGGCCTACTATAAGCCAATATTAACAGAGAAAGGTGTTTATATTATCAGTTAGGCATAATAGCCTGTCCATCATTTCATTTATTCATCTGTCAATAAACAGTTACTGAATGCCTATTAGGTGCTAGACTTGTATCTGGGACATAAAGATGTTTAAGCTATAGCTGACAATCTTGAGGACTTAGTCTAGATGGGCATATAGACCAAAACAAACAAAAACAAAAACAATTAATTGCAATAGAGGCAATAATTCCCCATAAAAACACATGCTAAGTGACAGCAAAGAATATGCAATTGGCTGCTCAAAAGAGAGTTTATGAGGAATTATCTAATACACTACAGTCAATGAAGAGATCATTTGAAACTCGGGCTGGATAAGAAATTTTGAATTTGCAGAGCAGAGCCAGTCTATTAAGGAACACCACGCAGGGTATTTAAAATTTAATGTAATAGTTCACAGAGACCCCAGGAATTGTGTTGTAGAGGTGTATTCCTGTCTTTTGGTTTTGGTTTGGGCCAGAGGGAACATGCCTAGAGCTGGGAACTAGGAGTGAGGAGTTGAGGCACTGATTAGGAAGTGGATGTGATGGGAAGCAATAAACTGCTGGAAGAGCTTTGGTGAATGAACACGAATGAAACAGCAAAAAGGCCTGACAAGTGAGTGGAAACTGTTGGGCCTTTTCTACTGACTCTGTGTGTTGTAGTATCTGTTGAAGGTGGCTAAATTGATACCTCGAGGCTACATATTTTCAGTCATTCTAAATACCTCTTGGATTAGAACAAATAGCCAGGTGAGTAGTATTCTAGAATAACTTCTGCAATGGAAGGCCAGAGGTGTACAGTGTAGCAAAGAGGGAGTTGGCAGGAAGAGTTTCAAGAGAGAGCATTTCAAAGAATGCTCATTCTATTCCTGATAACGTGATTACCTGCCAATGTTATCAGTGATTACCTTTTCACAGGTCTGCAGGGTAAATGCTATTCATCTTTTTACTTGAGCTGAGCCTCACTTATGTATAAAATAAGGCTGGCTGGTTTCCCTGGCTAAGGAGTATAGTGTATGAAGAAGACTGCTTTGCACTGTTATTTAGTAGAAACGCAGAAGGTTTGGGAGAGTGAATAGGGGTTAGGGGTTGCTTGGTAAAGGGGAATCCATGAATTCCAATGAAGCAAAATAGATTTAAAATCAGTAAACGAAGTCGGTGAGTGAAAAAACAAACAAACAAACAAAAGAACACCACCACAGGCTGGAAAGAGTAAGAAAGCAAAACTTTCCTACAGTGTTTTTTCAAAGTGAGGTCTGTGATCTACCCGCCACAAAACCATTTGAAAGACTTGGAAAATGCAGACTCCTGGCTCCCACCCAAGAACTATAGAATCTAGGAACAATCTCAGGTCACAACCCTGAAACCTGTACTTTTATGAAGCCTCCCATGTGATACTCAAGCCCTTAGAAATTTGAGAAGCACATGTTCTCTCTCTTCCACAAAACCTTTCCTGCTTCACTCTTCTAGAGTATTCTTTCCATTCCACTTAAATAAGACAGAAAGAATAATCAGAGAAGGAAGTCAGAAAATGATTCTGAGGAACAGAATGGAAATTAATCTAGTGAAAGAAGTAGTCAGATTCAGAGAAAGAAAATCAGCTCTGAAAACAGCTACTCTTGCCACTAACTTGTGTGACCATCAAGTTACTTAATCTCTGCTCATCTCATTAACAAAATGAGTATAATGTTAACCTAATGATAGCGCTGTTGCAAAAATTATATGAAATAAAGGCTGGCATATTGCCAGTACTCAGAAAACTCCCTGATATTTCACCTGTCCTTTCATCCTGGCAGAAGAGTACGGTGAAAAAAGAAGACCAGTTGGTGTCAGAATATTAAGTCTAATATTCAAGTCTAAGTGCTGCAGCTTAATTGGCTGGATGATCCTGACAGGTCAATTAAAGTCTCTGAGCCTCATTCTTCTGATGGGTAAAATAGGGATAATAATATTTATGACATAGAGTTTCTTTATGGATTTAATGGATAATATATGTTAGAGGGCTTTGTAAAGTGCAATAAAATATAAACTATTATGTTATTAACACACATCCCTCATACTCCTTCTAGACCGTGGATTTCTTCAGGACAGGATCTGCATTTGATTTGTCTTTAAATTCTCTCATGCTGAATGATTTAATTAAGACTCTCTGTACCATGGAGTGACATAGCAACATGAGGTTCTGCTAATAACTGGTGAGTTAGGACCTTCCAAAGAAGCAGCATCCTCTGATCTACAGAATAAAAGGAAGTTTTCACAGGAGGTAGCAGGTGTTGGAAATCCTAATACTCTGGTAGTGTTGACTTCCTACTGAAGGACACAAAGAAAGCCATATGCAAATGTGACATGGCTAATTGGGGGGTGTATGGTCCTCTTGGAGTCTTTTCCTGAGATATGACAGAGAGCTTGCCAAGACTAATCGAACCCAACTGCTTCCCACTGCTGCCGAATCTTATGAGGCTGCACAGAGCATCTGAAAGAACCTGGGATTTATCTCTCATGATGTTGAAGCCCTAGATAGGAAATAGAAGGTCTGGGAACACAGGTGGTGTTTTCCTATCTCCCTGCATTTGAAGGCTATTACTTTAGAAAGGAAGGTGGAAGGGATATGAAAGTAAATGGTGTTAGGAACAGAATTTCTCTTTTCTAGATCAAGGGCTACAATAGCTTGCTAGTGGGGCCAAATGCAGAATGCATTTAAATTCTTTTCAGTTGAAAAGAATTTAAAACTGAAATTGCTTTAAAATGCAAAGAAATGGGATAGTAAATAAACGAGAATTATAAATAAATGGCAGAACTAGTAGAAGGATTTGTAGTACTTCTGAAGAGAAGACAATAGGGAAGCAAATCAGGAAATAGATGTATGTCCTCAAATGCCCACATGATAATGTAGTGACTGTGAATAATTAATGAGGATAAATGAACATTTAAACATTGCTAAAAATGTGAATTCACAGGATCATCTAGATCTGATGGGATGGAAGATTCTTGACTGGTATATGGCATTGAGAGGAGAAGGAGTTATTTTTAAAAAGGTGCATTCAACACAAATAACGTCATAAGATTTGTAATGATCAATCAATATGAATGATTTGAAGAAATATATATAAGTATTTGCATTTAGGCTCAAATATTAGCTACACAAATATAGATAAAGAAAGCTCTACCTTAAATTTTCAAATGAAAAGGAGCTGAGACTTTTTAGTTTATGGTAAGCTCCAGATATGTCCATGTAATGACAGCACTGCTGCCAAAGGCAAATCCAGTCATGGGCTGAGTGGCACATCTTGTCTCTCCCACACTTTGCACTGGTAAGATCCTATCTATGTATTTTGTCCAGTTATGGATGGTACGTTTTAAGAGGATCTTAGATAAATGTCTGGAAGAATACAAGCACTCAGGATGATGAAAGGCCTGGAAAACATGTTATATGAAGTTCAGTTAAGGGAGCTGTTCACATTTATCTTAAGCGTAAAAAAAAAAAAAGAAAAATAACTTGGGAGCTGCAGGATGCTGCCTTCTCTGTGTGAAGTGTTGTCACAAGGTAGGAGAATTCTTAACTCTGTACAATCACAGAAGGAAGAACCCTAACTAATGAGTGAGGATTCCAGAGAAACAGATTTTGATGAATACATGTAGAGCTTTCTAACAGTGTCAGTTCTTCGAAGAATGGACCAGGCTGCCTTGTTAGAAGGGGATTGCCCCTGATAGTAGAAGTTAACCCAAAGAAATGAAAGAACCACTCTGCAAAGGCAGGAAGCTGGATTTTGAAGGTCCTTTCCAACTCTAATACTCTATGACCCTGGGATCAGATAAGGGAAATAAAGGAAGCAGATGAATCAAAAATAACTCCTAGGTTTCGAGGCCGAGTGTGTTGGAGGAGATGGTACAACAGAGAGACAAATAAATAGGGAAGGAGAGCCCTATGGGAGAGAAGATGAGGCTGCATTTGAGGAAATGGCAGAATGTTCAACTGGTATAAAAAATGTCAGCTTATGTGGCCTCAAATTCAGTTGACTTCATTCTGTTCTCTGGACCTGGCGCTTAAAATGCTGTTCATGGGTTAAGGAGTTAATAAGTTTTATTTATTATAAAGGTGGGGAGGAAGAAGAATGTGAGAAAGACCTACTAGTTACTGAGTATATTTACGGGGCTTTATGCATATTATCTAATTAAAACTTCAGAACAACTGCCTGGAGTAGTTGTTGTGTTCACTCTACAAATGAGGAAACTAAAGGGAAAAGTTAGTAATTTATCCAAGGTTAAACTATTGGGTAGTAGAAAAAGTATACACATCTAGGTTTCCTTTATTATAAAAGATAATATTCTTTACAGAGAAATTATATGAAAGGTTCCCGACAAATCAATTCTAATAAATCACCATTACCAGCAAAAGAAATACAACTTAAAGAAATAAAGCTATTCTCATTTTGGGCATGCAAATATAAAGGAGTTTCTTTACACTTAGCTGATAAATACAAAATGCATTTGGCACTATGATTCGGAGTATGTTTCTTTTGTTTTGAGAAAGAGGTTGCAATTAAACTTTTAGCATAATACAAATCCAAAAAATATAGGAAAGTTGTATAGTCTATTACCATATGTTCTGTAAAAGGAACAGATGAGAATCTAGTTACCATAATAATAGTAAAAAGAGTGTTTCTGGTCATGGAAAAATATACTCAATTTTATTCTATAAAATGGTAAAGATTACTATCCATAACTTATAAATATGTGAATGAATAAATTCTCTTTTATCTGAATAAAGCTCAAATAACTAGCTTTTGTTTTCCTGCAATGGAGACTTATATCCTATGTTTATCAAGATGGCCTTTGATACTTCAAGACATGCATTATCAAAGAAAAACCTCAATTGAATTTATTATAAATGCTATATATATTTAATCTTTGAAAATTGTTTATTTAACTTGATATAGATAAGTCAAATAGTCATTTAATGATCTCTTTATTTTCAAACCAGACTATATTCTGCATACATTAGATTTTGTTGCCTTTGACTTAGGAGTCAACAGGTAAAGAGATTCTAAAGAACATTATGTGATCCCAGATCCCATTGATATTTTGGGATCATTTGTGTTCACGTGTAGTGATAACTTATATTGGTACCAGTTAACCTTAATGACTATCTTTATGTATACTCTCTATAAATAAAGTTGCAGACTTTGATTTAATGTTCTGATTTTATGGAAAAATTCAGTTTTAAAGGTTGATAACTTAGCTACTATGTATAACTAGAAAAGTAAAGATTAAAGATAAAATGAAAGTCTTATTTAGATATCACTCTTAATCAAAATGAATCTGATCTATTGTTACAAAGGTTGTTATAAAATGCTTTAGAATAATAAAATGGAAATGATCAGATAATGCTATACCAGGTGTCATTTGAATACCTTATTGACGAGGACCATTACTTTTCCAGGTTCAGATGCTTTTTTCTTCTTGTCCAAGTGATCCTTGGCAATGTAAACAGCCACTCTGGTTTTCCCACTCCCTGTAGGGATGCATATGATAATATTCTTCCCTTCCAAGGCTGGTTTGGCAACTTCCATTTGGTAAGATCTGAGCTGCAATTCTGGCTCAGGGGACGCTCTTTCTGCCTCATTCTCTTCATCTGAATAAGGAGAAGAAAAATAAGGGAAGGGCCCACAAAATAAGTAAGACCAGGAAGTCTGAAACTGAACATAGACCTCTTGTGGTTTAAAGTCCTTTACACATGTGGTCCAAACCAATAGATTAGTCTGGTTTTTGTACCAATTGGGCATTAGTAAGATGTGGGACTCTTTTCATGGAGTGAGCTGTTATGGTTCTTAATGAATCCGATGTCCCATTTCATTACTGAGCCTTTCTTGTTTCTCTCAGCCCTTCTACTTACAAACTCAGAAGGATCTGGGAAAGCAAGAACAACTAGCCTTCCTTGTTCGGTATTCTCCTTACTTTTTAATAGGAAGAAGGTACAATAGCTGATTCTTTCATTGGTAAAATTTATCTGAAATCAAAAAAACTAAATACAAATATATGTTTAAATATATATAGGGTGTGTGTGTATATACATTACATAAATAGTATCTATATTACCACATTACTATATATGTATATATTACATACATTACATAGCACATATATTATGCATAGATAGTATTTTAATTAGTTGTGTTGTGTGTGTGTATACGTAAATGGGAAAAAAGCACCTAATTTACAATTTTTATCTAAAATTGAGTCCTTTTTCCCATTTGAGTCAACCAGATTAAAAAGAAGTGATATTTACAAAGTGGGTGATAACTGGAAGGTTTTCACTGAAAGTTGAAATACAATTTTGTTGGTCTAAACTAAAATGTGACTAATTTTGTCATTTATTTTGAATTGTGACCTTTAACCTTTCCTTTTTTGTCTGCACATTTTCATAAACATTTTCCTGAAATCCAAAGCACAATATATTTAAAATATTTCCAATTAGCCTAGATGAATAACTAATTTAATATTTGCTTTCTAATCACCTTATTTTTAATTAAATAATTAAATTTCCAGATTTAAAGTACTGACAAAATACTAGCTAATAAAATATGTTCATTTTATGAACATTATAAAATATATTCATTATTATTGTGAACATTATAATAATATGATCATAACATATCTTTGTTTAAAAATAATATTTTTTGTTTCGAAATGACCCTATTTACCTATGTTAGCCAGGAGGAAAAGATCTAAAAATGTATCACTAACAATGTGGAATGCAATAAAACGAATATTACACCAAGTTAAAAGTCCATCTTACGCTTTACATAATCACAAGAAAAATAAAGTCACAACACTTATTAGTATTTCATCTCACATGAGTGCTCCTTCTCCTGTCAATGACTGCAATAAAACTAAACTAACATAATCCCATTAACATCAAAAAAAATTGCTGATGGTTCCATTTCAGCAACTGGCTGATTCTATTTCAGTGGGTTTTAACTTAGGATAGTACTATCTGATAGGTAAGAAAATTTACACCAAATATCATTCAGAAAGAGTTATCTACTAACCTGACAGGAAGTTTGCCTTCTGTACGAATGAGGAAAGACAGATGCAATACATTTAAGCTATCACTGGATCATCTGCTGACTCATTTATTATGATTTTCATGAAAAGTTCATTTGCAATGATCAGCATTTAAAAATTTGCATTTGAGAGTTCTCTTTCCATGCTTTCTTGAACTCTACAGCAATTATAATTCATTTCCTTTTATATTTATGTAAGGTTAAAATATATTTAAGAACACTATTACTTTTCTGATAAGTGGGTTTAAAGATTTTCGAAACCCTAGTAATCCACCTATATCAAGTGTACTTATCACTTAACTTTTCCAAAAAGAGCCAAAATATGTGCAAAGGAAGATGTATTTTAAATGGTGTCTAACATCAAGATCTGAAAATTCACTTTTGCTAATTTTCTATTTGATCTAGGAAGTCTGTTAAATGATACCAGCAAGTTCATTTGTTTTATTTCATTCTGGATACATTTTTGCACAGATTAAAAAGTAAAATGAAATGCTGCTTTCCTCACAATAGTTGCATGTACTTTTTAATAACCATTTCTCTGTTTCGTCTCTCATGTCTCAACTATATCCTTGGGTAACAAAAATTAAAAAGAGAAACACAGTCTCTTTTCTAAGTCTCCTTCCCAGGAATCTAAAATCAAGTCAAATGCGTAAAATATCAATACCACTCACTCATGTTAGATGTTTATTGTACTATTGAGAAAAGTTAGAATATTAAAAGATCTACTGTGTTCAAACTTTAATTCTAGAACCAAAGTCATGACCTTTTACTGGCATTTAACTGGTCATGTACCAGAAATTCATTCTGCAATTAAGAAGATACTGGGTATGTATGCCACGCTTTCCACAAGAATACGGTCCTTGTCCTCAGGGGTTTCAGAGTCTAGAATATTATACAGCTGCCACTAAAAAGAGCTGGCTAGATAGATAGATGGGTAGCTCAATAACAGTTCATATTTTGGCGTTCCTGTCAAGTGTAGGAGCCTTGATGGGTAGTCCCACGTTTAAAGGAGAAAAACAGAGTGGATATGAAAAAACATGAAAGTTGGATTCAATGTGAGAATAGCATCCAAAGAAAAAGAGCTGAGTGAGTGCTAAATATTCAGCCTGATTCTTGCCTTATCACATCCTCTGACATAGGGCTGGAAGAATCTAACTACATTAAGAATGAAAAGAGAATTTTCTCTGTCACTGGAAGGAGAGAAATGGGCTGGTGTTACAGAGCTAGGAGCCAATTTCCTTTATAAAAGAAATGCTTGGGGTTTTGCCGGTTTCTTGTTTATTTGTTTTTGGCTCTCCCTGAAAACTGGAGTAAATTAAATACAACAATGAAAATAGTATTTAAAATGTGCACAGGTTTTGAATAACGTTGTGCCTTCCTTCTAAAACAAATATTGATTGAGAACTTAAAAATTTTCCTGTACCATATAAATGGTCAAAAATGCAATCAAATAGAGTTTAAATAATCATATTCGATTGGAACTACACCAAGTGGCAAATTTCATTCTCACATTGATTTTGACAGCTGAGTTATTCTTGGAGAGAAAAGGTCTGTCACTGCATGTGTTTGAAATTGACAAAGTATTCCTTTACCTGTGGTATGTAACCATGGAAAAATATGCCATTCCAACTGGACAAACATTAATAGGCATTATCTCAAAATAGTAAGGAAACACTTTCTACATATCAGGCCAATGTGCATTGCCAAAAATATTGCCACTTTGTGAAAAGCAGCATAGCTCTCTGAAAATGGGAAGCAGGGGGAAAAAAAGCCTTCTTATAAGCATAATTAAAATATTTAAATTTTAAAAGTAAAACCAAGTACGTTTTACTATAGCATAAAACTTTCACAAAGTAACATTGTGTTATCATATTGTGTAATGCTCATGTTCCTAATAGCCCAGTATATGACCTTTGAAGGACAAAGGTCCTTTTGCCATCATTCTCAAAGTTTAAAATATAATCCCACAATGTAATGCTTTTCAGTAACCCAATATGTGTTTAACATTCACAGATTTATCTAAACCTCTTTTGGAATTGATTTCTCCTTCAGCCAATACCATGCACCAGAGGATAATGAATTTCATAATTTTATAATATCAGAATTTTACTACACAGTATGCAAAGTAATTATTTGTTCCTAAGCACTGACCCATCTGAACTTCAAGGGTTGCCACTTGAAAATGTGTTTGCCTTGGAAAATGTATTTGCCTTTGAAAACGTATTTCCTTTTTAAAAGTAGGTTGCATTCAAATTTATCGCGTCTTTCATGCTACATTGAAGAATAAATATGATTTTCATGCTACATTGAAGACTAAAAATCAGCAAATCATATTTGCTAACAGCTCTAAATAGGCAAAATGTGATGCACATAGAGAATTCGCATTGCATTTTAGTGAATGAATGCGTATTTTTTAAAAGCCCTAACTTAGACAAACAAAAATTAGGGTAAGGTTTAGAAGCTAAAGACATTAAACATTAGCTAGAGAATATTTTCAGTTCTAGCATTAATAGTATTTAATAAAAATGTTAATAATTCATTTGAACAATTTAACACTTTTATAACATGCATGGAAAATACAAATACTTTCCACAAAAACAAGTCCATGGCAAGAACTTAATAAACACTGACTGAATTGAATGAAAATCAATAAACTCTTTTTAGTTAAAATTAAGGTTATGACTGACGTTTGGTGAACTGAGTTTCCTCAACCAACTTGTTTTAAGGGATTTCAAGAGTGCAATTGTGAGAAAAGAACATATAACTAAAAGAGCTGGTATGACCCCATTTGGAAAGCTTTTAGAACAGATGACCATCTTTATATATCTACTTTGCCCCTTTAGGCTATTCTAGATCTAAATTTCTGTAATTCTTCTGAAAATGCAGAATAGTCTGAAGTGTACAATATTTTCTAAGTGTTTTCTATAATTCAGTCACAGTTTAAATGAAGAATAAAGCATATTCTATCTTAATTTGTCAATGTTACGTGAATTCTTAGATACCCGCAGTGCAAAGCATTTGTTCATGGTTGTTGTAATTTGTTATTTTTAATTATGAAGTAGCTCAAACATGCAGATAAATATGGACTCTTTTATAACAGACCCTTACTACCCATATTTAAAAGATCTAAACATTTTACATTCTTAGTCATCATGGAAATACACATGAAAAGAAGGAAAGAAACAATTTGAAAGCCATCAGACTGAAAAAATTAGGAAGTTTTATTACAGAAACTATTGCTAAGGGCATGGGAACAGAAACACTCATTTATTCCTGGAGGGATATAGACCAGAATGGAGAACAATTTGGGAAACACCTAGCAAAGTACTTTTTAGTGACCAAAATATTTTGCCAACTCTATTCATATGCAAGCAGTATTTGTAAGAACTGGAGCTCTTTTAACTATATGTGTAATTTCTAGATCTTCATTTTAAGAGGGATTCTTCTTATTTGCAGCAATCTACAGAGTCACACTCATCTTATTGACAGTATTAATTTCTTCTTTGAAATGTATTTTTATAAAAACATAGGGTTTGAGAACAAACATACAAAAACTAAATACCGAATTTAAATGCAGTCAAATTAATTGAGACAGATCTCATAAATAGATAGATGGCATGATTCTGTGGAATGTGGAACATGCCAGACCAAAAAGATATGTCCAGGATCAAAATCAGATCAAAATTTGAGAGTCTGATTCTAAAAGACTTTTGTAAGTTGCACTTCTAAAGGACCTGAATGGCGAAGTTCCAAAACTACTTCACAGTAGAAAAGAATTGCTTTAATTGCATAAATACATTAGGGAGGGTATGAACAACCCCCGTGCTTTCCACTATATGGTGTCTTATTTCACACTTTTTAAGGTTTACACAACAGTTAGGCAGTACCTGAATCACTTCCCATGGTGCCTGAATCACTGCCCATGTTGCTGTTATGTCCAAGACTTTCATCTAAGCAGCTGACACTTCCTTCTGCCAAACTTGTGTCTGATTCTGCAAAGGAAAACATTTTAAAATATTTTAAAAATATTTCTGAGAATAAACGTATTTTAACAGCACACCTCTACAGCACACAGTACATACAGTTCAGTGCAAGGAGGAAAGGCACACTCAGAGACAATTATGAATAAAAGGTAAGAGTTTCTGGCAGGCTACATTTAAAAATCACTGTGGATGAGCAGCTGCAGGGTAGTGAATCAAACATATATTACCTCCCTAAAGGACTATGTGTCCAATATGAGAGCAAGTGCAAATTTGTGAGGATTTATAACTTTTGTTGTTCCCCTACATGTACATTTTGTCCAAAAAAGAAAAGTTAGGCTTTAGAATATCTTTTGCATAAAATGCATTACATAGAGCTCATTGAGTTATTTTATGTAGAATGAAAGGTGATTAATAGAGCACACGAATGTTATGAAAATAATAGTGCAGTGATAAACATACATTTAAAATCTCAAAAAGAAATTGCTTTTCATGAGACGATATCATTAAAACCTGGCTTCACAGTTGTACTAGAAGCCTGTGTAAAGTCGAACATATTTTTTTCTTTACTGTAATTAAACTAAGCCTCCATCAAAGAGGTAGAGCTGAAATGAATGGCAAGTGCACATCCTTCACCT
Organism: Cabassous unicinctus; assembly: GCA_029593785.1. Taxonomy (NCBI): domain Eukaryota; kingdom Metazoa; phylum Chordata; class Mammalia; order Cingulata; family Chlamyphoridae; genus Cabassous; species Cabassous unicinctus. The sequence continues at coordinate 22,174 of JAQZBX010001000.1, read as the reverse complement.
ATCACACAATTCTGTTTTCAGTATTCAGTATCAATTCCTTTCTTGTCCTCAGAGGAAGAATCCTCTCCTTACAGTTTTCTGTTGTTGTTGTTTTGTTTTTGTTGTTGTTTGTTTTTGCAAGGACTTAAACAATCCCCTCCTCAAGGATAAGAAATATTGTTAAACTGGTAATAAATTAAAGATGGTCACGAATGCTGGCTTTTTAATCTGGAAAACTTGGGAAACTTGCTATAGACTTTGCTCTGAGCCTAAGTTCTTCTTATTTAAAATTGAGCTAATGCCACTTTACCTCACAGGATTTGATAGCCATTAAATAATATTAAGTACAATAAGCTGCTAGCAGTAGCTTAATTACTGGTGATCAGAAAATGAAATAAAAATCAAGTAGTTGGTATATTACTAGAGCAGGAGTTTGTTTTAATAATGTTCTTCTTACAATTAATATTCCATATATGTATACTTGTTAGATAATTATGATATCATACTAAATTTCTCCAATGCACTAAATAAATTTTATTAAAGTAGCCTTTGACTATTTAAAACTAGTCTGAGCATCATACATTTAGCACTAGAAGTGGAAATGGATGAAAAACAGCCATGGAGTACGTTATCAAAAAAAAAGTTCTCTGGAAGGAGATGATATACAACTCCTCAAAACTTTAAGTATCTTCTTTTTTTTAACTAGTTAATTTTTAGGTCAGTTTTTACATACTGTAATAAACCACTCTATTACATGTGCAGTTATATAGTATGCATAGATGAATACATACATACGCTGAGTCTGACAAATGTATATAGTTCTATAACCACCATCACAATCAAGACACAGTATATTTCCATCATCCCAAAACTTTCTTCATGCATTTTGTAGTCAAATCCTTGCTGTTATCCCCCGGCAACCACTGATCTGGTTTCTATTATAGTTGCCTTTTCCAGAATGTCACATAAATGGATTCATGCAACACATAGCCTTTATGTCTGGCTTCTTTAACTTAGAATTAAGACTTTTGAGATTCATCTATACTATTGTGTGTATCAGTAATTTGTTAAATTTTGTTGCTGGCTAGGATTCCATTGAGTATCTTTGTGACATCTACCTTCCAACTGGGTTAAGCCTATTTAGTTTGGAAGGTACGATGGAATTACAGCCATTGCCAATCAAATATGTAAAACATCTCTCAAACATTAAAAGAAAGCTGATATGAAATTTGTAGAAAAAAAATCTCAATGGACATAAATACTGTTTAAGTATATTAGCACAACATAAATATACTAATGTGAAAATACTGTGCTTATCAGTTGTCATAGATTAGCTCTAAAACTCAGATTTGAGGAATCCCTCATGATCACTGGGGAAAACCTGTATATCTCACTGAGAGAGTTTAAATATGGCACTTTGCAATTCCCAGAGGTATGCCTTGTTAGAAGCTCAGAGGCGAGTGTGGGATAGAACTGTCAAGTAGAAGAGCGTTTTGGGCAGATGCACTGATGAAAAGAGAATATGATTTGTAAGGAAAAGGCAAGGTGTAAAATGAGATGGGGAAAATGTCATCGCAAGGATAATTCTAGATCTAGAAATACAGACCAAGATTTTTGAGACAAAAAAAGTGAATTTTTTTGTTGTGTGAAATTGATTTTCATTTGTTATGTTAAGCATAGCATTGAGAACTGAAGACAATACCAAAATTGCTGAAAAATACTGATAAATATTACCTAAAATCTAACACTGCTCCACTAATATAAACAGAAATTACATTTTATTTTCATTTCATTTTCTAATCATTAACAGATAAATCACACTCTTAAATCTACTCCGTGTGTGAATGAAGTCAAGATTTTCCTCAAGCTTTGTTCTAACATACATAAGATTTGGGGGAGCTATTTTATGCAATGTGCACAAATAATTCTTGAATATTAAAGAAAGTTTCCACCAATAAGAGAGTGGTATTACTCAATTTCATTATCTGCATTATTTTGATTTAACAAACAAATCTGCAATATGTCAGGAAGACACTGAGTTCAGTGTGTTCACAGATATAATGTAAATTACATTTTAAGCTCTCAGCATCATATGTGGTAGATACCATTATCACCTCAATTTTATAGGTGAGAAACCAAGGCTCAGAGAAGTTAAGTGATTTATTCAGTTCACATAGCAAGAATGTGGCAAAGCTAGGAGCCCCGAATTTCAGAATGCAAGTCCAGCATTCCAGTGCTCTTTTCCCAACATCAAGCATGGCTGATTATCTGTGTGAAGTTTTGTAAACAAACAAACAATTCTGCATCTATAATGTTAAGAGAAATGAAAGGTTTGGGTTTTTTTAAATGACATACAGACATTTCCCTGGTAATGTCAAATTGCCTATTAATCTTGAAACATGCTTACCTTCCCAAGGAGGAAAAAAATTTAAGGAAATGGTTAATTTTGCTAATGTTTCTGATTTCATTTTGATAGACTCTCATTAACTTTACATTTAAACATCCACAAATTTTAAAACTTTTTTCTGCAAATAAAAAGAAGCACTTCTGTCCTCATTGCAAAAAATTAATTGCAGTAATTCTGCTAGAGATTACTATGAAAATGAAAGTCACTAAAGAGCTCTATTCTTTGCCATTTTAAGGGTTTATAAATCTCCAGTTTCTCCACATGAAAAATTTTTGTTTTCTGGACAGCAAATTCTTATGCATTTTGCTATTTTTTTGTGTTCATAGAAACAGAAGTTATAAAGGAAATAACTTAAATAGCAAAAGAAAATAAATTGTTTATTCCGTAACACTGAAAATGCCTTCTGCAGAGATCTTCCTCCTTCATTCACTTAAAAATCACATGTTGCATGCAAACAAAAAGTGAGATCCAGAAAGCAATGCCAAAATTAAACCAACCTATTGAGTTTATAAGCCTGGAATTCCTGCAATTGATCTATATAAGATTATCTTGTCTTGTTTTTTATACTTTTCAACAGATGTCAATGTGGACTTACATCCTAATGAATAAAGTCATGTGTCCATAATCTTAAAACAGATCAGTTAAAACAGGGTCACAACTGGAGGCAGGGTGTTGCTGTGAAAAGAACAGGTGTGAAGGAGTCAAATAGATCAGGCTCTAAATCTGAGCTCAGCCACTGCTAATAAGTGACTTAAGCTTTTTTTAAAAAAAAATTTTAATGTGGATAGTAGTTTCTTTCTCATTTATTGTGCGAATGATTCTGTTAGAACAAGAAAATGAATGAATCTTGTCGAGAAACAAATCTTATATTCTGATGAAGTTGCGGCTGCAAGAGATTTTGAATATTGGGATTATGCTGTATAATAAATTTAGTTAACTTTTATATAGGTGTCATGTCCTCGAGGGAAACTATCAAAGCTAGCTAGGAAACATTTTAGAAAATGGTAGTAATTTCTAACCGTTAAGGAAAAGCAGTTATTCATACCAGACAACTGGAGTGAAGGGAAATTATATTCATCCAGTAAAGAGATAGGATTTTCTGTAAAAATTCTGAAAACAACTCAAAAAAGTACCATTTTGCTTACAATGATAGTAAGTGTCTAAGATCAGACCATAAACCATGTAAAAAAAAAAACCCAAAAACTGCATTGTTTTAAAACATCTTGAAAATTTTACTAATAAAGGAGAAATATTAGCAGGCATCCAGGAAATTTAATATTTAACATACCCGGACCTTAAATACTTTAAAATATTCTTAAACTATTTTGAAAAAAAAAAAAAAAAGTTGAAGTTAAAAAAAAAAATCAAACAAAAAACCTTGGTTGAAAGACTTTTTAGATCCATTGCAATGTAAAGTATGCCCTCTGCTGGAAAATGCTTTTATAACAATTGGTTGACAAGTATATTGTGCACTGAAAGAGCTAAGCTTAATTAGGTAAGATAAAAATCGGTTCTTACTTCTATTTCTGACTGGTAGTATCCCTCCAATTTGCAGCCTAGATCTATTTCTCACTCCACAAAATCTCTCTCCTTTTTTTCTCCTTGCCTCAGTCTCTCTCACAGTTCCCTTCCCCCCAAAGCGGTTTTGCATTACAGCAGGAAACAATGCAAAGCGAAAGGGCCTCGTGCTTACTGAGAAAGAAAAGCTTTTCCAGCCTCTCTTCTTCTGAGAGTTAGTGCTTACCAGGCCAAATAGTCGAATTTCCCTTTTCATTGCAATTTTCTGTTCATTCTAATTCTGACCTTGTGACAGATTTTATCTTCTTCTTTTTATCTTCTCCCCACCTTTCCTAGTTTCACCGCCCTCACAGTCTGGAATGCCCAAACTACCCCTAATAGTTCAAGTACATGTCACACACGGTAACACACACACGGACTGCATGGGCTTCCTCAGGGTGCTTTCATACTTCTAATAAAACACATTTCTTTTTTATGTGTTATTCTCCATCTTTTTCGAGAGGAAATGGATCACTTTATTTTCAGCTCTATGTATATGGATCAACACACACACACACACACACACACACACACACGCTCACATTTTGGTCTGTCAGATTTTGCTCTCCGTGCCAGGGAACATGTGTTCCCACAGAATGGAGAGAAGCCACCTCCACCCACCTTGCACATTCTCTCCTGGATTCAAGCTTCTAGGAAATGAGTTCCCCAAAGAGAAAAATCATTCTCCTAGAGCCACAGGCCCACATGGCTATCCATGGAACTCCTCTCATTCTGTTAACAGAATTTCTACCGTTGAAATGTTTCAGCCAGAAGTAAGTTCAAATTGTGTATAACGGTGCTGGTTTAAGTTGTATCATCCCACCCTTAAACCTTTGTACTTATGTCCCAACATAAAAAGATAGTATTAAAGTTCCGGGGTGAGGATAACCACAACCACCAGAATAAACCATTCATTCACTGGCAGTCACTCACATAGACATGAAGTACTAGAGTAGAGTCATTTATGAGCTCTTAGCCAGACGACCACATGGGAAGTAAGTCTTGGCAATAGCGAGGTTTAGGGATCACAAAGTAGGAGATGAGTTGGAAATCTCCTTGGCTGGTAGACACCCCTCAGGAAGGACTATTCATGTTTCAAGCAGACTTAAGCACACATGAGGAATGTAGGGAGAGAGGTACATTTAAGAGTGTCCTGATAATCATTTTACAACCAGCTCTTTGAAGGGGGTGGAAGTCCTGATTTATAAGTGTTTACTGACTTCCATGGTATAAATATTCCCACTATGGCTGATTTCAGGTTACCAGTGTGATGTCACTGAGTAGAGTTCAGAAAAGATGGGGAGATGACTCGGCTCTTACAAGCCTGTATGAGCCAGCCCTCCTGACCCACTGGAAACATTCCTCTAATTAAAGACTTTCTTACAAACACAATCTGACACGATCAGACATAATACATTGCTTTTGTACCAGTATTTCACAATTATCCAAATGATGAATGATAAACTTTTAAAAGTATTTGGAAGGGGGGCTTCAGAAAAGCATTTGTAACAGTTGTAGTTCCAGGAACCTGTCACCTCTCATTGATCTTACAAGACTTATGCCCCACCTCCACAAATGCTACCTTCTAATCAAACTGTTTCTCTGAACACATTTTTATCTTTCTTTATTCCTTTCCTATCCCTTTTGATGTTGTTGCAACCTGGAGTGCTGTGCCTGCTTCCAGATCCAACTAGGTCCTTCTAGGCGCAGACACAAGGTCTCAAATTTCTCCTCTGGTCAACTTTGTCTGTTCAGTCCTCCTCTTTTCACAAGTCTTCTTTCCTCATCCTTTAGTACTTTGCTCTTGTACCTCTTTTGCTATAGAAAGATTACTGTTTCTCTTCGAGACATGTGGCTTGTTTTCTTGACACAGCTTTTAAACTCTTGGGGGTGATGGCAAAGGCTTAGGGCTTGGAAACCTCAATAACACGACCTAACACTCTTCTTTTTCCTCTACTCTGGTTTCTAGTCCTCAGTCACATCCTAAAATAAAGAGGTGGCAAGGTCTCATTTTCAGGTTAAAATTAAAATCATTGCCTTTGTTAAAACTCTGCTAAAAAAGCCTTAATTATTCAGCCATAAGGGGATGTCAAGAAGATAAATCCAGCAAGCATTATTTTACACTAGGGAGATTTCTTTCAGTCAAGATACCTATGCAATCCTTCCTGAGATACAAAAGGTAATACTCTAAAACTATTATGCAGTTACAAGTCATATAACTGACCCAGATGCTGCATGGCAGCATTTGAATGAAATACAAACCTATACTATCCTTTAACAAATACAAATATCAGTATCAGCATGAGGATCTACCCCCCGCTCTTTCTTTCTTGGCTTAAATTAATATCTGTCTTTTGGATTGCCTCAGTAGTACTGCTAGTTCCCAACAATGAATGAGAACTAAATTTAGAAAAATATAAAAGTAAAGTACGGCTTTCTCAACTAAAATCAATCCTGAAACAGTATGGGTGATTCTGATATGATATTATTGTATACTACTACATCAATTATCTTTCCCACTAAGATCTCAAATGCTATGGCATTTATTTCTAAAAATTCTAGAAATCTTTAGATTTCTAGAGGTTAGTGTATAAAAATTTTTTCTGGGCCTCACACAAGGATAAATTTTTTGACACTTTTACAAAAATTAGTATAGACCAAATCTAAGATTGGACTTTGGTCTATAAAAAGGCAAAACAAAACAACAACAACAAAAAGTGCAGCAACAGATTGGGCCAGGGAGAAGGAGGCTGTTTTGTAAAGGTCAATTTTTAAACCCCTCCTACAGAACATGATCTATGCAAAAATACATCCACAATATATTCCAAAGCATAATGTCACCGGATAAACCTAAGGAGTGGAACATATGGGGAAATATGAAAAAGAAGGTATTAAAGTCTGAAAACAAGCAGGTTGGTAAGCTCATTAGCTAGGGTGGAATTTTAAAATCTTCACGTGAACGAATATATAAATCAAAATATACACATGCATTCAGTCATGCGCACTGGCACTGTATAGTCACACGTGGCACACACTGTTACATTATCATCTTCCACACGCAAGAGTGGAATTCCATTCTCTTTGTAAATGTAAAAGCGCCCTCTGCTGGCAAACGTGAGGTATTTGCATTCTTCAGTTACAAAAAGGAGAGGCAACAAAGAATGCTAAAAGATGTCTAGGGGATTTTCTGCTTTATGGTGCACAAAAGTAACTTTATTCCAAATACAACAAATTTTATTTAGTTTGAAATACCATTGACTTTGCTTTTATTTTATTATAGAACATGAATTCATAAAATAGTGTAATAAAAGGTCAACATAAAGTAACTACTCATTTGTTTTGACAAGGAATAGTAGCAGATAAATAAAAATGACTGTAAAACTAATTTTACTGTAAGCCTATATAACTAAAATAATTCACATAATTATTTATTTGCTAAATTAAAATCTTTTTAATAGAAAAATGTATGTAGGTTTTAATTGTGTCCCTCTGGCATGTTCTAGGGAAGTGTGGTCTAGAGAAACGCCAAGGCTTTCCAGTATTTTCTTGTTATAAGATAATCAGTGATTTCAGAAAGCAGAACTATAATATCCAGAATAAAATTACTATTAATAGTTCTGAGAGAAATACAAAAAATAAAACACAGTTCTGAGACATGTTCAAAAATCTTATAAGAATTATTTGTGTGCTTGAAAAAGGGTGAATTGAAAAAATGTTTTGGTATATCTAAATTATTAACAACATTTTTACTGAAAAGCAGTTGATTGTCAATAGCAGAGGAGGAAGTAAGAAGAAATGCCAGTCCCCTAGTGAAGAGGGCATAGGGAAATGACTCACCAGAACCAGCCACTAGGATATTCCAATATATTACCCCTAAAGTGATGGAGAGATGGGCCGCTGCTACTAATTCTAGTGTGTCCTAACCATTAGGTGTGTTAAGCACTAAAGTGGGCAATAAGGAACCACAAAATAAAGAATGTTGCATTAAAATGATAAATAAACAACATTTGCGTGTAGCAAGTCTGCTTTGTACAGAAAAAAATGTAGAAACTGATTCGGAAATGAAAATTAGAAAGATCTTAATGTGAAATTAGAAATAATTTGAGTCATCTCTTTTTTTTACTTTCTGCACATGAAAATTCATATTTACAGAATGAGAGCAGCTGAAACAAGTTTTTTCAATGCTACTTTGCTAACTGTATTTAAAATCTTAACCTAATATATTAAAATCAAAATAAAGATCATATATTATCAATAAGATATATAAAACAAAAATATGCAAATCCATATTAGAGACCATGGAATACTTCCACATGAATTTTTATTGTTAATTAGGTCAAAGAGTGTCCATGTAGGCAAAATCCCTCTACAGTAAATTTTGTTTCAAAAATTTCAATCAAAAGAACTGCAATAACTTCTCTGAGCTAACGTACTTGAAAAGATATTTATATCAGCATGTCTTAGTTCTAAAGAACAACATGAAAATGAACGGACACTTGGAATGACCCAAAGATCTGTCAATAGAGGTACGTAAGGCCCAAAGCAAAGATGTTAAGTTTTCATAAATAAGTTAACCCTTGTTACTGCTCTGGACAAACCGGCTGGTGAATCTGCATACCAAGTCCAGACCTCACAAGGATCATATGGACTAGAAGGCTACTGAAGTGTCTGTGAACTGGATGGGGTCCTAGCACTACTGTACAGATTACTGTACTCTTACTTGTTCTTGGCCTACTATATATTTTTTCTTCTAATGCTCTTTTCTTTCATAGTACTTGCCATGAGTCCTGCTATATATTTACTACCGTTTGGCTGACACCCCATCAGCTGAAAGCTCCATGGGACAGAAACTATATCTATTATGTTCCCCACTGTATTTATGGAACTGAACACAGTGTTTGCCATGTGAGAGGAATGTGATCAATACTTGTTAAATGAAAGAAATTAAGGGAAGTAAAGAAGGGAGAGAAAGAGGGAAGGAGGAGGACAAGAATTTAGGAGGGAAAAATCTTTCTGTCCCCTAAGGCCATTATTAACATCCAGATTTTTTCACAAGATGCATCTTTAAGTTTAATAGTAAATAGTAAATAAAGAAAAAAAAAGTATGTGCTCTAATTTTATCCTCTTTGAGACTCAGAATCCTCAGCAGATAAACTACAGGCTGATGTGACGCATCAGTGTGGAAACCTCTGATGAAACACCCTCATCTGAGAGGCAGGAAGAGACCACCTCCCAGCCTCACTCTCATCAGCAATTGTTTCTAGTGTGGATTTAGAAAATGCCAGCTACTCACAGCCATGTCGGTGTTCAATAAACCGAGGGAGTTTATTAAAATGTAAAGACCCCAAACCAAGGTGCTAGATCTTGGCCTTCCTATAGAATTATGGCTTCTGAAAGAAAGCACAACTGCTCAAATGGAAAAAAAAATTAGAATTTTTTAGAATTCAAGGTTTAAAAGTTTTGCCATTCTATACATTAGAACCTTCTACTCAAAATGTGTTCCAGGGCCAACAGCAGCAGCAGCATCTGGAGCTTGTGAGAAAAGCTGAACCTCAGGCCCTAGCCAGGACCTACTGAATGAGAATCTGCATTTCAACAAGACCCTCTCCTCTACAAGATTCACCTACACATTAAAGTTTCAGAAGCTTTTACATTAAAAAAAAAAAAAAAAATTATAATCAAGGCTAAAAATCAAGCAAACCATAAAAATATTGGTGCCATTTATGATAAAGGATTGATATTCTATGTATTTAGATAGTTCATATAAATCAGCAAGAAGAAAATAAATACCCCAATACAAAAATTTATAAGCAAGTAATGAGAATGAACTTGTTTAGTTTTTCATTGTCTGACAAATGTATATAGTTCTATAACCACCATCACAATCAAGGCACAGTATATTTCCATCATTCCAAAACTTCCTTCATGCATGAAATGTTTTTAATTAGAAATCAGAAAATTCAACTCAAATAAAACACCATGTTTAATAATAGTCAAATTGGCCAAGATTGAAAAGGATGTTATTACCCACTCTTGTGGAGAATTCAAGGAAATAAGCACACTCCTATGCTTTTGGAGAATTTGTAAATTGGTGCAAGTTTCTGGAATGAAATTTGACATTAAGTATCAAATATCTTAAAATTACATTTAATCATTTGACCCAGTAATTCCACTTATGTGAATACATTGTTAAGAAACAAAGAGACATACTTACAAAGAGTTATCTTGACATTATTCATGATAAGTGGAAATTTGGAAACATCCTAAAGTTTCAGCATTATAAAAGTGGTTAATTAATTTTAATGCATCCAAATACTGGTATTATTACACAAATCATTATAAGCCATGTTGTAGAAGAATATCTAATGAACACAGGAGAAATATCATTATATATACACATCCAGGTATATGTGTATATGTGTATGTCTGTGTGTGAATAACTTAAAGGAAGATATTCAAATGTTAACAGTAATATATATACAGCATATATCTATTACATACATACACTAGGGTTATGAGTGACTTTTCCTTTGTGTGTTTCATGTTTCCAAAATTTTCTGCAGGTATATTATTCTTGTTAGTAGAAAATTGTAAGACTTTGCAGTGGTAAATTGGAGCCAGTTGTTAAACTTTCAGGAATTTTGTGAGCTGGTTGTTAAAGACAGCCATTCGCAAGGATTAAATTGTATGAAATTACATTATTTTAAAAACAAAGGTAATAAATACTTACAATTCATCATTTCCTAATCATTTTTGAGATTTTACTATTATTTGTGCCTATTCTATCTGTATGGTGGAAATGTTATATAATTGTGCTACCGTGCATCTCTTCCCAACTGCATGCTCACTGATGTCATGTTGGAGGCTTGAAATCAGCCTTTGTGGGAGCATTGACAGTATGGAGATCGGCCTACACTATAAATAAGGGCTTTTGTCTTTCACCAGAGCACCAGTAGTTATCAGCACACTACTGACTTTAAGGAACTATTTCTTGTGGAAAGAGAATGCAGCTCTTTTTTTGCTGGGAGAGGGGAGGACAAGTGGGAGTGGAGGGAAGGTTTGCCTATAAAATCACGAGCAAATTACAGAGGGGAAAATAATTAAATTAGTTTGATTCTTCCAGGGCTGTTTCAACATCATTAAGGTGGACAGGATGCTATCTGTTCCTCACGTTGATTAGTTACTGCAACTCAAGCCAAACCTAGCTTAGCATCTGGTCACCTTCCTTTTCACAGCCTTAGTCTTGGTCTCTATCCCCTTGCTGAGCCTTTCTGAGAAATCTCAGTTTGCAAAATAGGATAAAAGTAACAGCCCTATTTAATTTTCAGGTCTTTGACTAAATGAAACTGGTTAATGCACTTGAAAATACTTCGAAAATCATGAAATATAGAACATGCATATGATATTATTCATTACATTACAAGGACCTTGGATATGTTATAAAGTAAAATTAGGACCAAGTGTGTTCATATTTACAAAATATTCATACTGTATTATTTAAAAAACACTTTTTAGCCACAAGAGGAATTATGTTAATTTAATCTCCTCTAAAATATTATTTTAAGATAAATGCTAACAAACTCCACAAGCCCAAATATTCTCCCTCTGTTTAACAGAACCTGATGTCATCAATGCACCAACTGCTTTTTCTGGAAATATGAGTGTATGTAAAATGTTCATAATTATATGTGTTTCAAATACCTGAAACCACAGAAGAATCTGCAAAAGATGACTCTGATGAATTATTTTCAATGTCCCAGCCTTCTTTTTCTGAACTTGGCTGATCTGTGGCAAAAATAAGTGGCTCTTTAACTTCAGGACCATCTTTTTGTGATAAATTCTCAATCTCTGTGAATAAAAGTATTAGAATGTAAATGGTAGTGCAATGTATGTTTTTATACAGTATACATAACTGCTATTGTTATTTTGAAAACCAAACAGGGGCTCTTAATAGAGGTTTACCTAAATATACTGAAATACTTTGAAATTCTGAATGGAACATTAATGGTATTGCAAAGCAAATTTTTATGCACTGTAAATAGCTGTTATTCATATCTTGAAACCAAATTGGGGATCCCTAATAGAGATTTACCTGGCTGTACTTAAATACTTTGACATTTTGAAAGGCTCAGTACGTTTTTTTTTATCATGACATAGCAATTTTGTTTTTAACGTGAACACAGTGGATAGCTTTTTTTTTTTTTCTTTTATTGTGGGTAAAATGAGTGGATAGCTTTTTGCAATGACTGAATCATATCAAAAAGGACAATACAATATTGTGCTAATTACAAGATAATGAAATGATTTCATGTCTGACCATTGTCTTTAAGGAGCAAGTCACCTATTCGGTGATATAAAGTTACATTTAAAGTTGAATTAATAAAAATGCTAATTTGGTAGCTTTTCTTTAGCTTATGCTCTTGCCATTTTGTTCGCTCGCTATGTGTTCTACATGAGATGTACATCTGCTTTAATGTCAGCTTAAATGTATGTGCTTTGAATTTATGGAGATTTTTAAAAATTCAATGAAATATTCCTTTCTCCTTCCCTCTATTCTTTTCTCTAGCCTTCAACCAACATATACTGAAGTCTTATTAAGGGCCTTTGCAGGAAACAAAGAGTTTCTGTCCTTAAGAAGCTACAATCTGTCAGAGAAAACTGAGGCCATAAAAAAATTTCTTAAAGTATCATTTGGGATTAGCCCAACTTAAAGAAAAAGGGAAAAATGTGCCCACTTGAGGAGGGAGAATTTCATGATGAAAACTGTTGTGACCTTGGATAAGAAACAGACCCTACAATGTTTGGAGCTATATAATAAGTAGGTTTAGGGTTTATAATGTAATAGCCAACTTACTTTGTGCTTACCATATGAGTATTTTATGCATATTGATTAATTTAATCCTTGAAATGAACTTAGACAATAAGTGATATTATCAGATGAGGAAACTGAGGCACAGATAGGGCAAGTACCTAGTCCAAGGTCATTTATCCAGGAAAGTGAATGAGTCAGGATTTCATGAGCATTTCTTTCCAGGAACTGGGCTCCTAATCACTACTATAATCACAGCTAACTTTATTCTGGTCATCCGGTCTAATAGAAAAATACTTAGATTCTCTGAAGTAAGATGCACTGTTCAGCCAAGAGTATATAAATCCCTGACTCCTCTGACTGTGTTTCTGAGGAATTCCCACTTATTTGGAATCAGTCAGTTGGGAGCAAGCCAGCCCACAGGGAGGGGTGGAAGGAGGTCAGAATAATGCATAGCGCCAGAGAGAGATTGGCATTTTCCATCCAAGAAGCCTGGAGACCCACCCTTCCTCTGCTCCTCACCCTCACAGGAGCCCACAGCTCTCTCTGAGTGAGCCACTATCATCAAAGGCTGAGAAGCACGAACTGTGAAAAGATTCTGTGTGGGACCAGGGTAGGAGAAAAAGGTGGTTAACAATTGGTGCCATATTTTCTGTTCACTTTTTTCTTTCCTCCCTTTAAAAAGTGCTTGGCAGAGTGGGTGTAGCTCGGTGGTTGAGCACCTGCCTCCCATGTAGGAAGTCCTGGGGTTCAGTCACTGGTACCTCCTTAAAAAAAAAAGGTGCTTGGTCTTGGCCAGCAAGTGTACATGAGTGGGCTGGGACAATTTAGGTAAACTAGTCCCAAAGTCATTCTGAAACAGACACAGAAAGACCTAGTCATAATGCAAAGTTATGGCGTATAATAAAAAAGAGGAAGGCATGCAGATACTACAAGTAGGTGATGTGAGGCGTTATGATGCAGGTATCACCTAGGATTTACTATATATACTCTACCTGGATTGCCATTGTTCTAAGAATTATTATTTGAAAGAGTATATTAAACTTCTAGCAAAGTGGAATTAAAAAATATCTTAGGAGACTTCTTTGCAGAGAGTCTCCGTGGTTTCCTGTTCAACAGTGCTTGAAAGGAACAGGAACTTGCCAAGCAACCCTCTCTCTGCCAGGCTCCAGAGCCACCTGCCTCTCCTCAACCCCCACCTTGACAACTACGTCCTGGTGGCAGGGAAGCCAGAACTACAACTAGGGCTCAGAGGCCACCATAAACTGCCAGATCTACCTGTCGATGTCCTACTACTTGGGCAGTGATGATGTAGCTTTGAAAAACTTTACCAAATATTTTTTTCCCCAGTCTCATGAGGAGAGGGAACATGCTGAGAAATTATTCCCTCTTGAGTTGTGCCAGTGTACACAACTGCAAAATGGGTAGGTACCTTCTGATCTGGGGGTGGGCATAACTAGGACTTTTGTGATCTGAAAGGCTGCCCTTTCTAACACCTCTTGATACACAGACCAAACTTTCAGGGAAGAAAAACATGTAGACCATAGTCATTTCCCTTTGAAGTACAAGTCCTAGAATATTTGTCATGGATCAAAATGGACCCATAAGGTCTTAAAATGGAACTCATGATGAGGGAAGGGATGGTCCGGACTAGGCCCAGGTTCAACCTTGAGGTGTGTAGGAGAGATTTGGCCCATCATGGTATGTAACTCTGATAGAAGTGCCCTCAGATTTAGCAAACTGGCATTAGTCCTGCTGTGGCAACAATGGCTGGGCAAAGAGGCAGAAGTGCAAAAAAATCATAATCTTGATGTTTCAAGCAACCAGGACCACTGAGACCTCTTCAGAAAATTAAACCAAAATAAAGATGCCTCAAAAGAGAAGGACTCTTTATACAGCTCTACTTTGTGGCAGAAGCAGAAGTATTGGAGTAAAAACCCTGGAACCTCTTGCTAGTCAGATCATGGAATTACTGCCCAATATTTGAAAGCTGAATTAACCGCTTTTGACTGAGTAAAATTCCAAAACGCTGAATAGTTCCAGAGAGGAGGAGAAGGTGCAAGACCTCTTGAGCATTTCACTTTCTGGTGATCTAAAACATATGACACCACATGGCATTTGTCTTGGAGTGAATGAAAAAAAAGGGATCTCACCCAACCATCTTGATTATTCTTCACTCACTGTGGTTCATTTACACAATGTCATTTTATAATGTTTTAGAGCTTTATAATGTCTCATAGTAAAAATATTTGTCTGTCTCTCTGTATGTATGTATGCATTTCAAACTACTGGGCAAATATAATGCCATTTCATAAACTGCATGACATAAAAATATTTACGAACTCTAGTTCATTCCTCAGATTTTTCTTTTGTTAGCACTTACGACTGTTTCTCTTTTACATAAGTAATTCTGAAAAGTGTTTACTGTCTAATGTCATTTCATTAGAAAGTGTAGTTAAGGGAGCAGGGACTTTTTCTCCAACACCCATAACTGTGGCACATCGTAGGCACTCAATAAATGTGAGTTTAATGACTGACTGACTGAATGAATGAATGAATGGAAGAAGTAAAGTAAGCTTCCAGTGATAATTCATTTAAATCATTTATTATCCATTATACTCTTAATTTGTCTTACATATGATATTTTAAAAATGATTCATAATATGAAAAGAAAAATATAATGGCAGTTTCAGATGGTATTTACAAATAAGACATGTGAAAGGCCTATAAAATGTTACTACCATTATTATCGAATAATTTTTAAAACTCAGAGTAAATAATGTTGAGATATGTTGGCAACTGCAATATGTTGACAATTGTACCAAATCCTTAAAAGTTCATATAAACGTTCAGAAGAATATGCTGCAGAGTTGCAACAACCACTAAAATTTTCTCTCCCAATTTATTGGTGTCTACTCAATGTTAAAAATATCTTAAAAATTTCAGGTAATCATCTGGCATCCAAAGAAGATGGGTAGTGGACAGAGCATAGGACTAGAAGCCAACCACCAAAATTCTAGCCCAGCTTCCCGAGTTTTACGGTCTTTGGTAAGTCAATTTTTTCCCAGCCATCAGTTTCATCATTTGTAAAGAGGTGGAAATTGGTGGTCTCTCAAATCCTTTCCAGTTTTAAATTCTGATTCTAAACATCTGGGTGCTTAGCATCGTGTCTATTGGCTTTATTAAACTTTTAGTCACTAGGCAAAATGTGCACAAATCTTCCTTTGTAAAACTAGAAATACCTGCATTGCTTTCAGAGGAACTGGTGCCTGTTAACTCCAGGGCAAGTTCATTGTTTCCTGTTTCACGCAGAACAGTCAGAAATGTAGAAAACCAGTTTTCTTTCTGAACAATCCTTCTCAGTAGCTCTCTTACACCTGATTCGTTTCCATTACTTTCTGCAGCAGAGATCTGTTTTAAGAGAAAAGGAGAATTAAAGAAGATGAAACATCTTCTATATAAATTTAAATAGGAACTATCCTTTAGAAAAATTGAACAATTAAGCTGAGTATAAATAAAGACTTATCTTAAAACACTAAAGAAAATAGCAAAGCTGTAGCAATCTGGAGCTGGGGGGAAATTCTCATAGACAAACATCCTTTTAAGCGTATGCCATTTTTTAAAAAAACCTACTGTGATATTCAAATTTAACACTTGGAAAGTTTATAACCTCAACCATTCTGAATAATGGGTGTGAGAGAATGTGCTTTATTCTGTAGCCATGTTATGTCTATTTGAATAAATTTCTTTCTGTATATCTAGGACTTGCTATTTCTTTTCAACCTATAGAGTCTATAAAAGGGAAATTCAACATTTATTATCTGATTCCTCTCTTCCTTCACTATTACCATTATGGAAGTAACTACTACCAAAGATTTATTTTCTTGATTTTTCAATAGTAGCAATATTTATTATTGCTAAAATAAATTTTAAAAATGTGTGTGTTTAGTATTATGGGACAAATTTATTTGCATATTTAAACATTTCTTTTTTAATATTCAATCTTTAGCTTAATTTAATTTCCCTTTCAGATTAATCTAGTAATTCATTTTTAATGTGGATCATCTCTATAATTATTATCATAGCACATCTCCCTAATTTCTAATAGAGTAACAAACATTTGGAAAAAAGACTAATTAAACTAAGGTTAGACCAGAAAGAAATTAGACAGGGCATCATCAGCTTGCTATGCCATTAGGCGAGCTACTTCATCTTTCCGGGCCTCAATATCTACATATAAAATGAGGGAACCGAAAATAAATTTTAGGGTTTCTCCATCTTAGCTGCACATTAGAATTACCTAGGGAGCTTTAAAAAATAGTGATGCCTAAGACCTCTTCCCAAAGATTTTTATTTATCAGGTCTATTTTGGAGATCCACTTTTTTTTTTAAGCATCATATATGATTCTAATGAGCAGCTTAGATGGGAAACGCTGATTTAGATATTCTCAAAGATTCTTCTCAACTAATTGCCAATTTCTTACATATATAATTTGGATGGTTTAGTCTAGATTAGCTTTTTCTAAAAAAATGTATGTCTAGTCTATTCCTATAAATATATTCCATAACCTTTTAATGCCAGGGATTTGTTTGCCTTGTTGGAACCAAGTCTGGCACAACTTCATTATCACTATGGATTAGTAAGAAAAGTACCTACCTTTACAAACATTTCACCAGTGGACACTACTTTGCACAGAAAAATGTATGCTATCATCTCTACCCAAAGGATATTTTAATCTTACTAGTTATAGTCAATAACACAGTTCCGGAGCGTTGCATATATTAATTCACTTATTCCTCCCAGCAACCCTTAAGTAGGTACCAATATTAACCCATTTTACAGGTCTGTGCCTTTCTGTGGCACAGAAAGGTTCAGTTACCTCCCGAAGGCCACAAAGCTAGTAAGCGGCAAAGGTAGAATTTAATCCCAGGCACCTGGCTTCAGAGCCAGAATACTGTCCTTATAATTATAGCTAACAATTGTGTCCAATTTCAAGCTCATTTTCTGGCAAACAGTTGTTAAAATGCCTATTGGAACTTCATAAATTTGAAGTGATTTCAGTCCATCTTCCTGCACCCCCCAGCACTTGTAAGTGGATTCTTGCTCATTTCCTACCTATTTCTCTACCTTCATTAATCTCCCGTTGGAAATTCTTTGTCTTCTCTGGTGTTTGTAACGTCTTTAATATTATCTGCTAATTTAAGAAATAATTGCCAAAGATGTTAAATTAGACTGGCTTCAGTACCTTCTTTTAATTCAACCATTCCCATTTTTTATTACCCCATCCTTTAATCAGTTATAAATCCATCTGACAGAAGCTAATCAGTAAGAATTGCTGTGAAAAGAATGAGTGAGGTATTATA
This sequence comes from Cabassous unicinctus, assembly GCA_029593785.1. Classification (NCBI taxonomy): domain Eukaryota; kingdom Metazoa; phylum Chordata; class Mammalia; order Cingulata; family Chlamyphoridae; genus Cabassous; species Cabassous unicinctus. Next base: position 4,058 of record JAQZBX010001000.1, on the reverse strand, counting down.
ATGAATACTTTTATTAAAATCTAAGCATATTATCTTCACTAAATTTCCTTCAGTTATTAATCTGTTAAGTCAATTTTTACCATGGAATTACATTTGTCAAGCTTGCTTTGTCCTAACTGAATCCAGGCATTTGATGTGAAGCTCATCATGCCATTATTTCCTGCAACTATTATCTGGATGTGGAATTACATAAAATATTTGTGCGAATCAGTTTTATGAAGATCCTGAATTTTTAAAAAGTCTTCCCAGTTGGGTGCTGGAAAGTACAACAATTCCCTTGAAGTTATCATATAATATCTTTACCTAATCTGTTCTTCTAAAGCATTATGAATATATTAGATCCCAATATATAAAGTCGATTACTGAAATTCCTGGGAGGTGAACACTTAGATTTGGGACTGCAATGACATAATGACATATAAGAATGTATAATGACTCCCACTTCATCTTTCTTCCCTCCTGGAAGCCTTCTCTGAATAAGAAGCTAAAAATTTCTATGGATACATTTTTAACTAATTTATGGAATGTAAAATAAACATGAATTTGTGGGTAATACAATTTAATGCTTTCATATTCTAAATTCTTTGATTTGTGTTGTTTTCTTTCCATCATAAACCAATGGAGAAACTAATGATATTTCTGTAAAGCACTGGATTGCCAACACAATTGTACAATCTGAAAAAGTATTTCTTCCCCCTTATAGTAAACCTAGAGAGATAGTTAAACATAATGGTGATTTTGAATGCAACAGAGTTCGATTCTCATATAAGAGTAAACGAGGAAGTAAAATTCATATGTTAAAAACAAATGTATTTTTTACAAGTTTTGGTAACATTTGTAAGAACTAGTTCCCCACAGAAGCTAATGTCTTTCTGAATGTCTACTTATTATCCTATCAACACAGCTAATTTCTTATTACTACTGACTCAGGTACTCAACTTCATGTAGGAAGAGTTGGACTCCATTTCTAGCTGGACTAGTTATGGTACCTCTGGTTCTTCGATTTAATGAAAGGTGTACAGGGTCTTCCAGTACTATAGGTGCTTAATGCTTTTAACTGGCCAGTGCTGAAACATGCACCTCTCTTCAGCTGTTCAGATAGATCTTAAAACATTGTGGAAATATTAAATGATCACTTCTTTTCCAGAGTTCATGGATGTCTAAGTCAGTGGATGAGGAGTTAAATCATTTGGATGTGCCTAGATGTCACCAACCAAACTAAAATGGAAGCAGGTGAGTTCAGGGAACACTCCCTGTTTGAGATCATTCTATTCTAATGATCTATAAAATGACTTTGTACTTATTGCTGAGTTTCCAGTACTTAGAATTGTGCCTTATATATAGTAGATATTCTTTAGTTATTTATTGGATGAATGGACACAAATTAACATTAAAGCAACAGCTCTATGAAAGCACAAGCAATTGACAGAGTCCACTCAATAAAAACAAATTTAATGAATGAACAAATCAATAAATTAAATGAGTTTCTTTGAGCACTCATTAGATACAAAACTAATTCTAGGATCATTTTGATCATTTTCCAAAGCCCTACTGTACAAAGGGTGGGGAGCAAGGGCAAATCCTAAACTAAAGAGACCAAGTAGAAAATGTCTACTGGAAAACAGGAAAATAATTAAAAGTCCTGGGAAGCGGAGATGGCTCAAGTGATTGGGCTCCCACCTACCACATGGGAGGTCCATGGTTTGGTTCCCAGTGCCTCCTAAGGAAGAAGTGAGCTGGCACGATGGGCAGGCATGGCAAGCTGACACAACAAGATGATGCAACAAGAGACACAGGAGGAAAAACATAATGAAAGACTCAAAGCAGAGAGCAGAGGTTCCTGGGTGCCTCCTAAAGAGGATGAGCAGGACGGCAGTCTGGTGCAATGGGCAGGCAAGGTGAGCTGACATGAAAAGATGATGCAACAAAAGACACAAGAGGAAAAACAACAAGATACACAACAAAGCAGGGAACAGAGGTGGCTTAAGTGATTAGGCTCCTCCCTCCCACATTGGAGGTCCCGGGTTCAGTTCCCGGTGACTCAAAAAGAAACAAAGAAGACGAAGAGCCACAGCAAGTGGCTAAAGAGCCACAACAAGGGGGTGGGAAAAGATATATAAATAAAATAAACCTTAAAAAAAAAAAAGTCCTGATTATTTAGTTAAATGCTACTTCAAGATGTCAAAAAAAAAAAAAAAAGAAATTTGGAGATCTTATTTCTATCATCCATTCCTGAACGCCTGACAAGATAATTCAGTCCAGACTCCATCACACCATGCATTTTCAACTCTAACTCCAGACAACTTTTTAGAAATGTATAATCTAACCAATCAATCAGCCAATTAATACTTAAGTACTGCCCCTATGCATAGTCCTGGGTTAAGTGCTGCAAGTTCAGAGACAAAATATATAGTTTCTCCTTCAAATCGCAATCTAATTCAAAGACTTTAAAAAGCAGATCTCAATTTCAGCATGGGAGATTTACCTTAAACCATGAAACTTTAATTTCACAAGGAAATGTAATCAAATGAATGATAATAAAAGCCATCATCATCATCATACCAAAATAGCCCTTTATTATTTAGAAAGTTTTTTCCTGAACACTGTTTTTCATTTGATGTTTACTAAAATACTGTGAAAAGAAAAATTAAGATTAATATTGTGCCCTTAGGATCAGAGAGTGTAAATAACAAAGTAACACATACAGTAAGAAGCAGAGCCAGATTTCAAATCCAGGTTTCTCCATTCCAAATTGCGTGCTTTTCTCACTATACTTTGCTGCTATAAGATAAACTTTCATAAATGACCTCCACATCAGTATAGATTCTTCCAATTGTAGTTCTTTCTTCCCATTGTCAGCCATAAATTATTATTAGAAATGATAATACACGTAAAATGATGTGTATCAAAATCAATCCAGAATCTCACAGAGACAGCACAGAGCCTCAAATACATAGCTTCTCCATCTCAGGGCCTCCTTTGAAATGTGAATGTAAGGAAGAGTTTGGGTTGTTTTGGCCTTAACTGCTACCGGTACACAAAAGTCCCCTCATTCTATATCTTCTTTGTGTCAAATCCCTTGCATAACTGCTAGCTGCCTCCAAGCTTGCCAGAATCAAGAGCTTGGATAAAATCTAGCTGGCGGAAATTCAATCAGGCAAGACAAAAGTGATGCTGATAGGCAGAAGTATTTAGAGTAAATAAGGGAAGTGCTGTTTCACTGGCATTCGGGACATCATACCCACCAAATATAAACAGCTTTGTGGTGTTACTGGACTCTGTTGCTTCTGGACTTCCTAACAGCTACTGTGGCTGGAAATGCCATCTTCCATCTCCAGCTGGCTTGAAGGCTGCTTACTTTCTTCCAAATTAAGATTCTGCCACAGTGATGTACACATTTGTCATATCCAGCTGGACTACTATAATGCGTTCTAGCTGGTTCTCAATACACAAAACTACATAAACGTTACAGACAGCAGTGTGAAGTATTTTACTCGTTGGGAAAACTGGCCATCAAAACTGGATGCAGACTTCAGTCTTTGGGCAGGCCCTCATCTCTGTCAAGACAACAAAGTGCCATTAACTTTGGTCAATGAAGACCAAGTCACATCACAGAGTGTAGCCAATCAATCCAATTCTTCGAACTTTGTAATAGTTATACAAACAATTTATGAATCAAAAAGAGAGAAAGAAAATGTCTAACTTATGGCATAGACAAAACAAGGTATAAACTTTTAGTCATGGATTTATTTGCATCCACAGCTTTCAAAACAATTTTCTGACTTACAAACCTGAGTAAGTCAGATTCAAACAGGTCAGCATTTATGTACTTCTCAGTACATCTTCACTCTTCAAAAAACAATGAACAGTAAAACATTACCTTAAAGTGTAAAGTCAACTGTAAAATTCACCCTGTCAAAATGCCACCTAAAAATCCACTATTCCTTCACCAATATGAGAAACTGCAAGTAACAACATATTTTTTCAATGGATTATCTCCAAATTTTGACTCCCAGAGAAATGTTGTAACTTGGATATTAAAAAAAAAAAAAAAAAAA
>JAQZBX010000999.1:52237-91359 GCA_029593785.1 Cabassous unicinctus | reverse complement strand
AAAAAAAAAAAAAAAAAAAAAAAAAAAAAAAAAAAAAAAAAAAAAAAAAAAAAAAAAAAAAAAAAAAAACCTGGAATAGCTATGCTTATATCACATGAAATAGACTTAAATAGCAAAGTTGTTATTAGAGACAAGGAAGGATATTACATATAAATAAAAGGGACAATTCACTAGAAAGAAATAACCATCAGAAATATATATATTATATATATATACCCTGAATTTATGAAGCAAATGGCAAAACTGAAGGGAGAAATAGATGTCTCTACAATAGTAGTTGGAGACTTCTATGCACCATTCTCATCATTGGATAAAACATCTTGGCAGAAGATTAATAGAGAAAAAGAAAGCTTGAATAATATGATAAGTGAACTAAACCTAACAGACATATACAGAATATTGCACCCCAAAACAGCAGGATATACATTCTTCCAAATGATCAGGGAGCTTTCTTCAGGATAGCCCAAATGTTGGGTAAGAAAACAGGCCTCAATAAATTTTAAAAGATATAAAGTTTACAAAGCACTTTCTCTGATCATAGTGGTATAAAGCTAGAAATGAATAACAAACAGAAAAAAGGGAAAATTCACAAATATATGGAGATTAAACAACACACACTTAAATAATCAGTAAGTAAAAGAGAAATTGCAAGAGAAATCAGTAAATTTCTAAAGACAAATGAAAAGAAACCCTTAGCTAAACTGATAAAAATAAATAAATAAAGAGAGAAGATGCAAATAAAAAAATCAGAAATGAAAATAGGACATTACTGCTGATTCTACAGATATATAAGAGATCATAAGAGTATAATATGAACAAGTAGAAAGTTTAGATGAAATGCACAAATTCCTAGGAATGTATGAACAACCTACACTGACCGTAGAAGAACTAGAAGACCTCAAGAAGCAAATTTCATGTAAAGAGATTAAAACAGTCATCAAACAACTTCCCAAAATGAAAAAACCTGGACCAGATGGCTTCACAGGTGAACTCTAACAAGCATTCAAAGAAGATTTAATACCAATATTACTCAAACTCTTCTGAAAAAAAGAACAAGAAGAAATGCTACCAAACTCATTTTATGAAACCAGTATCACCCTAATACAAAAACCAGATAAAGCTATTACAAAAAAATTAAAGAGCCATTTCCCTAATGAATATAAATATTAAAATCCTCAACAAAATACTTGCTAACTGAAACCAACAACACATTAAAAGAATTATTCATCATGATCAAGTAAGTTTTATATGAGGCATGCAAGGGTAGTTCAAAAAAGAATATCAATCAGCATATTACATCACATTAACAAATTAAAGAAGAAAATCACATGATCATCTTGATTGATGCAGAAAAGGCATTTGACAAAATACAGCATCCTTTCTTGATAAAAATGTTCCGAAGCATAGGAATTGAAGGAAACTTTCTCACCATGATAAAGGGCATATATGAAAAACCCACAGCTAATATTGTACTCATTGGTGAAAGACTGAAAACTTTCCCAGGAACAAGACAAAGATGCTCACTGTCACTACTGTGGCTCAATATAGAGCTAGAAGTTCTAGCTAGAGCAGTCAGACAAGAAAAAGAAATCCAAGGCATCCAAATTGGAAAGAAAGAAGTAAAACTTTCACTATTCATAGATGATATGATCCTATACCAAGAAAATCTTGCAAAATCGACAAAAAAGCCACTAGAGTTAATAAAAGAGTTCAGCAGAGTGGCATGATACAAAAATAACAAGCAAAAATCAGTAGTGTTTCTTTACACTAGTAATGAGCAATCTGAGGAGGAAGTCAGGAAAAATATTCCATTTATAATAGTGACTAAAAGTATCATATATTTAGCAAAAAGAATTAACCAAGGACCTAAAGCACTTATATTCAGAAAACTACAATGCATGGCTAAAAGAAATCAAAGAAGACCTAAATAAATGGAAGAACATTCAGTATTCATGGATTGGAAGACTAAATATCATTAAGATGTCAATTCTAGCCAAATTGATATACAGATGCTATGCAATCCTGATAAAAATTCTAACCACCTTTTTTAAAGAAATAGAAAACCCAATTATCAAATTTATTTGGAAAGGCAAGGGCCCCAAATATCAAGAAACATCTTAAAAAGGAAGAATGACGTTGGAGGAATCTCACCTGCAGACTTTATATCATATTACCAAGCTTTAGTGTTAAAAACAATATGGTACCAGCATAAAGATAGACATATAGACCAATAAACCAAATTGATGTTCAGAAACAGACCCTCACATCTATGGTCAGCTGATATTTGAGAAGATTGTCAAGCCCACCTAGCTGTGACCAAACAGTCTCTTCAACAAACAGCACTGGGTGAACTGGATTTCCATATCCAAAAGAAAGAAAGAAAATTCCTATCTCACACCTTCTGCAAAACTTAACTCAAAATGGATCAAAGAACTAAATATAAAAGCTAGAACCATAAAGCACCTAGAAGAAAATATAGGCAAATATCTTGAAGACCTGTTGGTAAGTGGAGGTTTCTTAAACCTTACACTGAAAGCACAAGCAGTGAAAGAAGAAAATTGATAAATGGAACCTCCTCAAATTTAAACACTTTTGTGATTAAAAGAACTTTGTCAAGAAGATGAAAATGCAGCCCACTCCTTGGGAGAAAACATTTGGAAACCACATATCTGATAAGGGATTGATTTCCACGCTATATAAAGAGATCATACAACTCAACAATAAAAGGCCAAACAATCCAATTAAAAAGTGGGCAAAAGACTTAAATAGACATTTCTCCAAAAAAGAAATAGAAATGGTGAAAAAGCAGATGAAAAACTGTTCAATTTCCATAGCTATTAGGAAAATGCATATTAAATCTACGATGAGATATCTCACACCTCATAGAATGGCTATTATTAAAAACAATAAAAACAGAAAACAAAACGTGCTTTAGAGAATGTGGACAAAAGGAACACTCCTTCACTGTTCGTGGGAATGTAGAATGGTGCAGCCTCTGTGAAAGGCAGTTTGGTGGTTCCTCAAGAAGCTAAATATGGAGCTGCTCCATGATCCAACAATACCTCTACTAGGAATATATCCAGAAGAACTGAAAACTGTGATGCTAACAGACATTTGTACACCAATGTTCATAGCAGTGTTATTCACAACTGCCAAAAGATGGAAACAACCTAAGTGTCCATCAACTGATGAATGGATAAACAAAATGTGGTATATACATACGATGGAATACTACGCTGTTGTAAGGAGAAACGAAATTGGGGCACATATGGTAACATAGATGAACCTGGAGGATATTATGCTGAGTGAAAATAAGCCAGACACAAAAGGACAAATATTGTATGGTCTCACTAATATGAACTATATATGAAAAATAAACACATGAAGTTAAAACCTAGAGTATAGGTTAATAGGAGATAAGGTGAGGCCTGAGAAGTGGTACTGATGCTCAATGTATGTAGAATTTTCAATTAGTCTGACTAATTGAAGTGTGGAAATGGATAAAGTTGATTGTAACATATTATAGTGAGTATAACTAAGATGGCTAGTTTACAAATGGGATTGTGCCTCAAAAGGGTAGTTTAGGGATATAAATGTCAATTGAAAGAAAGGTAGAGAATAATCTAGGGAGTGAATAATTTAGTGAAACTTGAGGTGGATGAGGAGTGTGGTTAATAATACAAATATAAAATGTTGTTCTATGAATTAGTACAAATGTATGTCACGATTACAAGGTGGTAAGAATATGGTCATGTAAGGGAAATATATAATTTATGTAATTTATGGACTATAGTTAATAGCAAAATTATAATATATATATGATAAGTCCTGAGGAAGTGACTCTCTTTCCTCTCAGGGTAGTTATAAAATTAGAATTTTAAACTTCTAACAGCCCTACTGTGATAAATATATAGAAGAAATAAGTAGGTAAAGTTTTGTCTACAGATTTCATAGATTGCTGGAATCCTATTTTACATCAACTCCAGAGGTAAGGCCATTAAATCTCTGTATCAATGGTTCTCAAAATTGATAGCACACTGGGATCTGATTCTAATATTATTGGTCTGAAGTGAGACCTGAATACTGAGCTTTTTATGTTTCCCAGGGATTCTAAAGGCAGGCAATTTGAGTACTACTGCTCTAAACTAATCTATTATTGGGTATTCTCTCATTCTGAATTTCTTCTATTGAGTTTTACACTTAGTTATAACAAAAATGTACATAGGACTTCATATTCTTGATTATTTATATTATAACTTTTTCTAATCAAAGCAGCAGATATGAATCCAGAGTTATAAGATCTGTTTATTGTGCTTTACTCAAATTGGTCCACAGTGCTGGAAAACAACAGAAGAGATCTCTCATTCAAATCCTGCTATTTTAATTAAAATCTAATTTCAAAATCATTAAAATAAGTTTCAAATACTAAATTAAAGTAGCACTTTATTTAGATTGTAGTATTTAATGAATACTAATATCAAGTTTATATTTTATACATTTTTACCAAAACATATAAAGATAGTTGGAAATTTTCTTTGCTTTAGCAACTGTTCCTAAATTTTTGGTTTCCTAGATATTCTAGGAGTGTGCCATTAGGATGTGAATCACTTTCTAATTAATGCCTACTAGAACAAACATTGCAAAAGTGTTTACCTCACATTGATCTGGAAATTAAGTATAAAAGAAAAAGCAAATGCACTATTATATATAATGTTAAGTAAGATAAAATGGCTGCCTGCCTTGACAGTGCTGGGAGTGACTGCCTTTCTAAGAGTTGACAGGGATTTTTTTCAAAAGTTAAAAATAAAAACAAGGCTTTCCAAAAAAAAATATATATATATATTCTGCAAATGTTGAAGTTTAAGCTATAATTGGAAATAAGTTGTTTTTGGTTCCAAGAGAAAACTGATTTATCAGAAATAAACAAATATAATAACCAATCTATGATCATTCACCGCTTTGTAAAATTCTCCTTTATAATAAGGAATCTAAATGTCAAACAATCACTGTAACTTCCCCGTTGGAAATCCCTTAATTGCTTTTATAAGCCAATGTAACTTATTAACCATTTTAGACTCTTACTTCAGTTTAAGATCTCCCTATGTAAATAGTTTCTCTTTCAATAATCTTACATTATTGATTATTATTGCTGACTCCATTTCTGTTAATAGTTTCTGTGTCAGAAGTGGGATCCAGAGAAGAACTGAACCCTGCCCCCCAACTGTCCCCATGGTTAGTGAGTGACCAGGTGCCAGGACCCATGAGAATTTTTGTGTATGCTGCTTTCTCACCACCCATGGAACATAATAGGTCTTTTTCTCCCAGATTTGAATTCTGCTTTGTTTGCATTGAGCTCTTCAGGTTTATTGTTAGATTTGGATTTGGTTTGGTTTGGGTCTAGTCCATACATCTCCTTGGTGAGTGTCTTGTTCTGACTATATGAGGAGGGTACAGATGTCCCAGTATACCTTAAGACAACCATTTTTCTGTTTGCTGGATCCCAATGTAATTTTCTATTTTTGGAAACTTTGATTGAACATGGGCTCTAAATCTAAAACACTCTCTTCTCTTCTGGCAAAGACACTTGCCACCTACATGTTTTCTTGCTATGGGCCCAGTTCATACTTACTTTTAGATAATTAGGCAAATATTACCAAGGATGATTTGAGCTTGCAGTGGCCACTTTGGGGAACATGTGAGCAAACTAAAGTGGTACATTTGAGTGGTACACGAAATGAGAGGTTCTCAGACTGCACAAAATGAGTGGGGGAATTTTTATTCATATTCAGAAGCTTCTAAAAAACAAAATGATTCTAAAATAGCCTCTTTAAAAGATTCTTTAATGCACACAAAGGAAAATTTTTTAAAACCCCTGTAACTATTCCTACTGTCCCTCTTATAGCTCCTCATATGCCCTTCCTTTTTAACCTGATCCCTCATAACCTGTAAGTCAGTTGCCCTTAAAAATTGGATCATTTATTGAGTCTGGCATACTAGTTACTGCTGAATTTAAATCCTGGACCAGAGCTAAACTTTATAACTTGCCTTTATAAAGGTTTTCCCAGAACCCAAGAAAGTTCTGACCAAATTTATAGAATAATTCAAAATCCTGATTGATGTATATGACCCAGGGTTCCATGACTTGTATCAACTAGTCCACATGTTAGTATGTCCATCAGAAGCTAAACAAAAGTATGTAACTCAGTGAATGGGAGAATTCTGGTGAGAATTTAAAGGTTCTAGGCCAACAGGCTAAGGATGGAATTAGAATTCGTAAAGTCTGACAGTCATTAGGAAAAATACCCAAGGTATTTCTCATAAGAACAAAGTGGATAATAATACAAATCTTGCAAACAACAAATGGGATGAATCAGTAGGAGACTACTGGGAAAGATTAGAAAATATCTTTATCCAAAATTCAGGTCTCAAAATAAATGGAGATACAAGAACAGTGATTTTTAGTCATATTGTGTATGACCTAAAACCTGAACTAAGTGATGGAGTGAAAAAATATAAATTAGAATGGGATATTGTCCCTGTTTAAGAACTTGAACACCTGGCTGAACATTCTGGAAGAACATTAGAGTATAAACACGCTCAAAATACTAGACGTCTGAAGACTCTAAAGTTAACAATTATAGACATCCTGAACAATCCAGGCCTTATTTGATTAAAAAATACCTGTCATTATTGTTGACAACAAGGAATTTAGGAAAGGGACAGCCTCCTATTAAAACAAAAGACTGCCCCAGCCCACCTGCTATCCAGACTTTAAGGAGAGAGTTGACAGGTTGCTTCTTTGCTTCTGTTAACTTCACGGGGAGAAACCACCTTGTTAGCTAATGGAAAACATTGTTCTTTCCTAATTGGTGCCAGAGCCACTATGTCAACAATAAACCCCACCACAATTTTACAAACACTTCTACAGTTATAAAATAATATCATTAAATCCAAAAGTTTCCACTGTCCACTTGTTGTCTTAATACAACAAGAGACCACTAAATGATGAACATTCCTTTCTGCTTTGTGAGATGTCTACAGAAAATCTTTTGGAAAGAGATCTTCTCAGAAAATGAAATTTTAAATTAGTTTCAAAACAGAGGGAATAATGTCAGAAATTCCAGATCATTCAATGCCTATATTCATGGCACAAGTCCAATTAGATTTCTCTCCTGCAAAACTTTTAGCTAATTTGCTCTCCTCTGACCAACTGCATTTATAAGTACTGCAATGTCTTTGGGCAATAAATGCCATTCATGTGGGACACATCAAAAGTGCTGATCCTGTAAAAATACAAATAGATCCTCCCAAACCTGTACCTAAATTGTACAAATACCCAGTTAAGCCAGAATCAAAAGATAGACTAACTCCTCTTGTTGAGGAATTAATAAATAAGTGTCCTGTTATTCCTTACATTAGCCCTTTCAGTATTTGCATACTCCCTGTCAGAAAGCTCAATGGACAAGGCTACTGATTTTTGCAAGATCTCAGAGCAATAAATAGAATAGTCATTCCTTGACATCCTCAGTACATTATCCCAATATATTACTAGCCCAGATTCCAAAAAATACTAGATTGTTTAGTTATTGATTATTTAATATTTTTTATTAGAGAATTTACACGTGTGAAGAAAAATCATGCAAAAATACACTTCCCATTAACCCTTTCCCATGATTAACATATTGCATTAATTTGGTGCCTTTGCTAAAATTAATGAAATAAGATTATTATAATTGTATTATTAACTGTAGCCCATATTTTACATTAGGGTTCATCACATATATTCTACAGTCCTATGGGGTCTTCTAATTTTTTTTAAATTCTAGTAACATATATATAACCTAAAATTTCCCCTTTTGACTACATTCAAATATATAATTCAGTGGTGTTAATTACATGTTTATCACAGTTTTGGCTATTCATCCTTATACACAAATGATACAGACCTTAACTCAACAGCAAATCTTTTTTGATTGTTGGATTTGTCACCATGTCACTGAAACCAAACAATTAGAACTTCTGCTTTTGCCAATAAATTATTCCTTTTGATATGCATCTTTTACCGCATGGATCACAGTCTTAAGGGGCTCCTATTTTGAATCTTTGGCTTTTTTTGTATCAAATAAAATGTAATAAATTAAATAAAAAGAAATTGTAACCTTTTGGATAACTTTTGCTCTTTGTTGGGATGATTTTCTCTGGTTTAAAATCCTCATGAATTAGAAAAATAGCCATTAGAAACATATCTATATCTACTGAATTGTCGTTTAACTATACCTTAACTAAGATCCAGAGACTTCAGAAAAAACAGGCAGTTTGTCCAAATTGGTAATACAGAACAGAGAAACATTAATTATATCAGCTTAAGGTAGTTCCTGTGCCTTAAAACATGACAATTGCTGCTTTTATATAAACTCTTTTGGAATCACAGAAACTGACATTAATCAAAATAGTCCCTGGAGTAGGCACATATACTTTTCTGAACTGATTTGTTTCCAGGAATGTGTGACTGATTTGCTGGCTTCTAGGGCACCATTTAATAATTATATTAGGGAAACTTATTTTACTAGCTATGTGCTTTACTTGGTTTAACTATTGTTTTCCCAATATAATAGACGGGTGCAACAAAACTTCACTTACGTTACAGTATCAGCTAATTTTAGTGAAGAGATCAGAACAAATGGACCCTGAATACTTATGCAGGGACAAGAAGATTCCAATTATGTGATTTTACAACATATTCAACCTGACTGTGAAATATATAAATGCCATTTATACATTGTTCTACATTAAGTAATCTGTTGGTTTAAAAGATATAAATACAATTAATGCACTATTAATTTTATATTTTTACTTATATGTTTATCATAATATTATAGAGATAAGATGAAGATTGTCTCTTTAGACTGAGACTAAAAATAAAAGTGAGCTTTATAATGAACTCCCTGACACAGAAATGGAGCTGTGGCTACAATCTCTTCCAATGAATAAGTAAGCCCACTCCAAGAGTCTTAAGTGTAATTATAAAATCACCTAACACACCTCAATCCAATCAAGAAAAGAAAAGGACAAAAGTAAAACTAAGTCCATTGCAACTGACTGATCTTGAGAACACTGTGACTGCTGACAAAGAGAAAGATGAATGGTAGTGATCAGAAAGTTTTGGTCAAGTTCCCAATGAGATCTTTGGGAAAATAAAATGATCAAAGCAGGGACTGTTAGGTAAAATAAAATGACTGCCTGCCTTGGCAGTCTGGGAGTGAACCCCATTCTGAGAAGTGACAGGAAATTTTTTCAAAAGTTAAAAATCAAAGTAGGACTTTCTAAAAAAATGGGGGAGGGGGGAGGAAAAAGGAACAGACCTTGCAAAAGCTGAAGTTTAAGCAACAATTGGAAATTGTTTAGGTCTAATAGAGATAACCTATTAGAAATAAACACATATGCAATAAAACCAATCTATGATCATTCCCCACTTTGCAAAATTCTCCTTTATAATAAGGAATCTAAATGTCAAACAATTATTGTAACTTCCCCTTTGGAAAGCCCTTAATTTCCTTTATAAACCAATGTAACTTACTAACCATGTGAGACTCTTACTTTGCTTTGAGATCTCCCTATTCAGTTTCTCTTTCGAAAAATCCATTTTATTGATTATTGGTCATTGTTGGCAACTCAATTTCTTTTAACAGTATAAAATTAAATATGGCACATCTGTCAAAGCATTTTAGATAACTGGAGTTTATAATATATAATATCTTAGTTCAATTGTCTATGTAATCATCAGAATGGAATAATGTATGTTTACATGCAATTAACACATTTTTAAGGAAAATCAGCTGTAGATAAAATCTGTTCCAGACACTGAGGGGATACAGTGTAAAGATATTATGTCAACCAACTTATAATCAATATAAGATGATAAATTATCTGCCAAGTAAAACATTTTATTTATTTTTGTTTATTTTTATATATTTGTATATCACACTTCAGTCCAAAAATAGTTTAAGGTAGCTGTTGTAGGCAGAATAATGGCCTCCAAAAGTCTACATCCTAATCCCCAGAACCAGAGCACATGATATGTCACATAGTATGGTGGTTTAAGCTATACTGTCACAGAAAAACATGTACTTAATCTAATCTATTCTTGTGGGTATGAACCAATGGTAAGTATGGCTTTTTGATGAGGTTATTTCAGTTAAGGTATGGTCCACCTAAATCTGGATGGGTCTTAATCCAATTATGGGAATCCTTTAAAAGAATATGAAATTCAGACAAAGAAAAAGCCACAGGAAGCAAGAAGCTGAATCAGAACCCAGAAGAGAAGGAAGAGACCAGAAGTTGCCACCATGTTCCTTGCCATGTAACAGAGGAATCAAGGATCACCAACAGCCAGCCTCAGAACACCACAGTCTTTGGGGAGAAAGCATCAACTTTATGATGCCTTGATTTGGACATTTTCCTGTCCTCAAAACCGTGGATGAGTAAATAACCATTGTTTAAGCCAAACCATTTCAAGGTATTTGCTTAAGAAGCCTAGGAAACTAAAAGACATGGTGAGACAGAATTAAAGTTACAAAAGAAATTAACATTGCTAATCAGCTTTCTTTGAGATGGGGACATTATCTTGGATTATCTGGGTGTGCCCATTATAATCACAAGAGGCCTAATAAGTGATAGAAGACAGAGGATCAGTTTCAGAGTGATGCAACAAGAGAAAAACTAGACAGTTCATTGCTGGTTTTGAAGATGGTCCACAAGTCAAGGAACTTGGGCATCCTCTAGTAATTGGAAAAAGGAGGAAAACAGACCCTTTCTTAGAGTTTCCAAAAAGAAAGCAGTTCTGCCGACACCTTCATTTTAGCCCACTGAGATCCATTTTGGATGTACAGAACTTTATAAGTTTTTGTTTTTTAGGCCAACAAGTTGGTAATGATTTGTTATAGCAGCAATAAAAAACTAATACAGAAGTTTAAAGATACAAAAGAAATATACCAAGATAAAATACATTCAAAATATGTAACAAATACAACACAGAGGGAAAAAAAGATAAAAAGTAAAATGGTGCCAAGAGCAAGGTTACCCAGTAAATGCCAAAATAATCCTATTAGAAGTAGGAAATAAATTTAATTATAAAAATTATGGAAATCAGCACAAGGTAGGGAATATGCTGAGCTACAAATTTAGAATAACTATAAGGTGAAGGCAAATGGATAATTTGGGCCATAAATATATTTTATAGAAATGGCACAAAGAAGTGTTTTCCCACAATCTGTTTTGCAGAATATAAGTTCTATTAGATGTTTTTTAAAAAATATGAGTTCCATGATCAAATACCTTTTGGAAAAGTTCCATTCTATCTAACCCTGCTTGAAGCATTGTTGAAAAGAAATTTTCTCATTTTATTTTTACCAGGGCTTCCAAAATTATTCAATAGTTGATATTAACATTTATAATCTCAAAGAAGTATTGTTTTATCATGAAATATATTTTAGGAAATGTGATAGATATAATTGGTGCCATGATTGCTCAGAAGAAAGATTATTTCCCAGAGAAATATTCATAGCATAATCATGATATACACTGGGCGTGGGTATCTGATGTGATGAAAAGCAGTAATGGAGTATAGAGGGCAGCATTTTAGAAAGTAGATCAATGTGAACAGAAATATTGAATTGGGAAATTGCAATGTGCATTTAATTAGGAGATTCAAGAAAGATGTAGCGGGAGATAAGCTGGAAAGAAAGTCTGTGACTGCATCTGGAAGGAATCTGAATACAAATAGAAGGAAACTGTAAACTATTATATTGCTGTAGGGGTTGGGAAATTGATGGTGTTCGAACATGGTAGTAAACTGCCCAACTCATTGCCCTTGAGACTAGCTCTGGCATTTTTTATGCAGGATGGTTTAGAAATGAGTGAGCCTGGAGGCAGAGAGTTTTTCTAGGCATGAATAATATGACTTTACTAGGGTAGATGCAGAGGAAATTTAAAAAGTGGTAAATTTGAGTGATATTGTAAAACAATAAAAATAATCAGTGGACATTTTCAATTAATTAGATGAATATAAACTATTTTGGGGAAAAAGATTTGGCAGTATCATTAAACCTATGTTAACTGATACTCTATCACCTAGAAATAACTTTATATGACACTGCGCTCAGTTTCCCAAAATGATACACAATTCTTCATTATTTTATCCAATCCAATCAGTGTACTTATTCATTGATTTATTCATGTTAACAAGTATCTGTAAAATTTACATGTCCTATGTGCTATGATGAGCTAAGGGAAACAATGAGAATCATGATTAAATGTGCGTTATATTTATGAACATTATATTTTCTTTAGAAAAGGAACTTGTCAATTATTTAGCATGGCAATATACTTCAATCTAAAAGCAAAATCACTTTATGAATGAGCAGAGCAGAGTTTGTAATTTTTATAACTCTCTATTTCTGTCCTTGTCTCTTTATTTTTCCCCTTTATCAACTCATTTCCTCAAGAAATTATGATTCAACACTTGCTAATTGCCATGGATGTGTATACAGTATGATGCTCCTGGTGTGTGTGTGTGTATGTGTGTTGCATATGTGTGTTGTCTGTGTCCTGTTTCTGCAGAGTATGTGTGTCACTTGTGTGCATGTGTGCATATGTGAGTGAGAACAAGTAATGAGCCGGTATGTGCATAATCTAGAGATAGAGGTCTTTATTGTTTGACCAATGTGCTTCTTATTAGCCTGCAAGACTCTCTGGTGATGGCATGGTTCAGTGAAGCAGGCCCTTTTTTGTTTGCAAATTGCTAGTTGTCATATGGTTCTTCTTCCCCTTCCAGTATTGCTTCGCCAAATAAATGCATGGTAATGAAAAGAAGAATATTCAACACTTAATAAATCATTTTTATAGCAGAAATTTTGTGGTCTTTCCTGAGGAATAGAAAAAAGATTAACATTTCCAGCTGAACCAGCATTCAGTGTTAGAAATATTTAGAATACTCACTTCTGAGAATAAACAATCCCATGGAAAATACACTGAGAGGAACTAAAATGCCCTCTTTCATGATATTTGCAGCTCACTTATAACATATACAAATTAAATGTCACTAAAAACAAATATCTAATAACAGTAGCATATTTTCCAAGCATTATCAAAATTAATATAAAGAGTTTCACCCTAACATCAGGACATAAGTTTCTATCAAGTAATTCCTGCAAGCTGGAAAATAAGGAATATTGCATAAAGTAACCAAGAGAAGCAGTCAAAATACTCTGATTAGTAATGCAACCAGTCACCACTTTAATTTTAAACTTCTTAGTTGCCTACAGATTATAAAGAGGTTTCCCAAATGCTGTCTGGATAAATAATGGGTTTTGTGTGTGCGTACACGTACTTGTGTGGGTATGTGTTATGTGTGTGTGCATGTGCATGAGTTGGGCTCCATGGCATCATTTATAGGTTGCTAAAGCATTCTGTTCATCTATGTCAAAGATGCACAGAGGTTGATTGAACTCACTGGATGCATGTTTGCCTTTATTAAGAGAAGGGTTGTTTCTACATTTATATATGACTTCTGGCTTATTTTAATATTTGTATTTTTTTCAAGTATTTATCTTCATATATGGTTCCCAACTCGAGAGAAACTGAGAACTCAGTATAATTAAATAAAACGTCTTTCCTTTGGTGCAATGCAATGGATTTCATAGATTGCAAAGCATGAAAGGAAAAGACCTGAGGGAACATGTAATCAAATTCTTTCATTTATCTGCTGAGGTCACTGAGAATCAAATGCAATAAGAATCGCCCTAAATCACACAGTAAGAGCTGAACCATTTCTGCAAGTAATTTTATAACTTTAACTTCCAAGTTCTATATTTAATGCTGTAGCAATTTGCTATTAAAAATTTCTTGTAGTCTGCATATTGATTGTGTATGTTAATCTTCTGCCCCTAACTTGCCTGCAAGTTCCCAGGCAGCAGGAATCAGGTCTTTCACTTCCTTTGTGTCCCTGTTGGGATTGAGTTAATTACAGGCATAGAATAAGCACTCAGTAAGAACTAGTACATAGACTGTTGGGTCCACATCAAAACGAGCCAAGCAGAGAAAAGATGAGCAAGAGCTTTCAGGGTGTTCAGTCACAGAAGCAGGGGTTCGTGCAGCAGGGGACTCCTACAGGAAGTCACAATGCCAACCCAGGCCTGCTCCACTGGTAGAGGTGGCTTCACTGGGATCATGATTGTGCCACATGTACTGTTCTCTCCTGCTCTTGGTTAGTTACAACTTCTTTTATGTTCAAAGAGAAAGATTCCCTCTGCCAATATTTGAGATCTGTTTTCAGCCACGTAGTCTGCCATAGCTCACCCAGATATTTGCTAAGGGATTTCTGATAGCTGGATGTGGCTGAGCATTGTTGTGGTCACACAGAGAAAACCTCATCCAGAGAGGAGTGATCAGACAAATGCAGAGCTGTTTCCTCTATTGCTCATTTGGACCATATACTCCAAGTAGAATTGCTATATAATATATATTGAAGAGAAAACACCTTGCATTCTGATCATTTATTTGCCTTTATATTCTGAATAAGCTTTAATTTTCTCACTTTTCTCACTTGCATTTCCTATTATCTGTGGTATCTTCATCATCTTCATGAGTCACAGTGGAAGTGGAAGTAGGTAAGATACATGAGATGAGCTTACTTTTATTTTATTCACATTTTTATGATGTCTGCATTTGTAGATTTTATTTGTTCTAAATTGTTATTTCAGTAACACAAAGTTCCCAAGCTTCACCAGCCTGTGGTTATAAAAGAGGCAAATTTCATAATACATTGCTATCACAAAAGCCCCCACATGTGGAAAAACAAGATCACAAATTTACATTTTAAAGTTCCTACCCTAATCCAAGAGATGGCTTACACACGTTGTTGTTTCTTCACTCTAGGTTGCTCCTTTTACTACTCACTCTTGCCGCACACTTGCTTTGCCTAGGCTGCACTGCCACACTGGTGCCACCTGCTTGGGGCATTCTTCCAGCCTTCACAGGTGTTGTCACTGTAGTTCTGTCTAGCACTGTCACTCAAGCCCCAGGCATGACTGCTGAAACCAGTGTTCAACCCAGATAACCAAGTATTACATACTGCCTCTGCAACTCCTTAAATGGATGATGGAACTGTTTCTTCTGCCCCACCATGGGGTTACACTCTCTGGTAGCTTTACTATGGTGGTGGTGGTGATAGCTCTTTTCAACACGGACTTTTCCAAAATAGATCATCCCGGTTAAATTCTATGGTCCAGAGAGGACCCAGAAAGGACTCAGAAAGTGACCTAGAAAGCACAGCAGATCATATGCATAATCTGGATAATTCATAGAGAAATACTAATTTTCAGAATACAGATTTCTTAAAACCTTATTAATAGGTTATATTTATCAATACATAGCTCCAATATTGGCACTAAGCATCCAGAAATTTCCAGAAATAATTTCCTCCCAGTGTAGATGAATTTCTCAGATAAATCTCTGAAATTCCAAGAGAGAAAGAATAATGAGATATATATGCTATTTTATCTGTAGTTTTGAACCCAACTTCCTCACCAATGAATGCATATACACACACATACACACACATACACCTGATTCCAGACAGGCTTAAGTACCATTACACACCCTCACCTGCACATATTTAAGTATATGTGTATATATTCATATATGATTTATGTATGTTTCTGTGTATATGCAGTAGTCCTATAGCCTTCCCTATAACCTTTCTATATAGTGTACACGCTATGTATAGTATTTCCTTGCTTTACTATATTCACTTTCATTGCAGGAAGGACCTTAAAAATAAACATTGTTCAAAGCAATAAAGCATTTAAAATTACATTAAGGTAGAATCAGGTATTTTTGTAGTCATAATAGAGCAGGAAAGCAGCATGAAGTGAACAAAGGCCTGCACAGCAGGAAATTTATGCTAGTGAAGAAGCAATTCACACCTGTTAACTACTGTGAATAGAATGAGACACAACACCAAGCTTGCCACCCAAATACAATACTGGGTTTGTATGGCCTTATGTTTTTGCATAATTTAAAAATTTTTAATGCAAAAATAATTCACCAAATTAAATGATGCAGGCTATGAAATGATATAAAATGATGACAAAATAAGGAAATATGGCAAGAGAAAATGTAAACACATAAAAATAGTGAATAAAATATGTTTTTATATTCCAAAAAGACATTAAGAAAAAAAGAAAATAATAATGAACAAATTACTTGAAAAAAAAGTGCAAAGCTGTAAGTAGTCTACTTGTTATGGGCCATTATAATGAAATACAAGAGATGTTGTCTTGCATTGGTGTAATGGAATTTTGTTATACTGAGTTAATGGCTACATAAGACACATTCACTCCTCAGGAGCCAAAATAGTACATAACCAAAAATAAGACTATCCATGCTCTATGACCAAGTGAAAAAAAGTCCTGGAATTCAATCAGGAAAATCAGAAAAATGTTTGTCCTAATATTTTATCTGTAGTGCTTAACCGAACTTCCTTACCAATGAATGCATGCTAAAACTGCAAGAAAAGGGAGAGGAAGCTTTAAACTCTAAGCATTATCCATATCGGCATCTTCTGTACTTTCATTTGGCATTTACATTGCATTGAAGTATTATTCAGTCCAGATACTTGCATGGATGATTAAAATGGAGAACAATCTTTGTTCCCAAAGACCAAAAATTAAAATAAAATGAAAAGCAAGATAGAATGGAACTGCTGAAACATAAGAAATGAGATCAAGAGCTCAGGGTCATACTTATCTAGGTTCACAGCTTTCTTTAAAAATCACTTTAGTGGAATGATGGCAGAGTTTTAAACAACAAGTTTTAAACAACAAACAAAAATAGGAAAAGTCATCTTTCTCAGAGCTCCAGAAAAACTGCTAAAGGATTTCAATTACTGGGAAAGCACCAATCAAGAAAAACACATCAACCTAAAAACAGTAGTAAAACCCTGTGGCACCATTCCTAGCCCTTTCTCTCTTTTTTAGCTTAAGGTATTCAAGGAACTCTCAGTCACAATATTAGCTGGACACAAGTGAAGGAACTGATACCAGCAGACTGAATTACATAGATAACATATTAAAATATTAAAATTTCCAGTGTGCAACAAAAGTTTACAAGTTTGCAAGGCATGCCAAAAACAGGAATGTATGGCCTATGCAAAGAAGCATGAAAAATATTAGAAACCATCAATGAGGAAGACTACACTTTGGACATAACAAGCAAGGACTATAAAAATCATTGTCCTAAATAGGTTCAAAGAGCTAAATGAAAGCACACAGACAAAGAATCAACAGAAATTAGGAAAATGATAGATGAACAAAAAGAGAATTTCAATAGAGAGGTAGAAATCATAAAAGGCAGCCATACAGGAACACTGGAGCTAAAAGCCACAGTAACTGAAATAATAATGTCTTTGAGGGTTTCAACAGCAGATTGTAGCAGGCAGAAAAAAGAATCCATGAATGTGAAGATAAGACAATTGAAATTAATCACTTTGAAAAACATAAAGAAAAAAGAATGAGGAAAAGTGAACAGAATGAAGGAAATAGTGAAAAATTAAGAAACCCTTGGGATACATCAAGTATATCAATATATGCTTTAAAGGATCCTCTGAAGGAGAATAAAGACAGAAAGTGTCAGAGAGAATGTTTGAAGAAAAATGGCATAAAACTCCCCAAATTTAATGAAGGACAGATATATATATCCAAGAAGCTCAATAGACTCCAAACAGGATAAACTCAAAAAGAAGAACACTGAGATACATTAAAGTCAAACTGTCACATGCCAAAGACAAAGAGAGAATACTGAAAGCCACAAGAGAGAAACAATGCATCATGTACAAGGGAGCTTCATTAAGATTAACTGCTGATTTCTTATCAGAAACTATAGAAGCAGGGAGGCAGTGGGATGGCATACTTACAGGGCTAAAAGAGCAAAATTGCTAAGGAAGAACTCTGTATTCTGCAAAATTGTTTGAAAAATGAAAGCAATTAAGAAATCCCTAGGTAAACAAAAGCTGATGGAGTTTGTCACCACTAAATCAGGTCTAAAAGAAATGATAAAGGAAGTTCTTCATCTTGAAAGAAAGGATATTTGACAGTAGATTGAAGGTTCATGAAAAAATAAACATCCCCAGTAAAAGTAACTACATGGCGGAATACAAATCCCAGACTACTTTCTTTTTGGAAGGGTACTATATATTGATAAAAGGGATATATGCTCCTAGCAGCAGAGCCACAAAATATATAAAGAAAACATTCACAGAGTTCATGGAAGAAATATAATGTTTTACATTCATAATAGGATAATTCAATAAACCACTTTCAATAATGGATAGAACATCTAGACAGGAGACCAATAAGGAAAGAACAATACTATAAACCAACCAGACATAAAAGATATAAACAGAACACTACATCCAAAAACAGAAGAATACATATTCTTTTCAAGTGCACAAGGATCATTTTGTAGGGTATTCTATAGGTTAGATCACAAAACAAGTCTCAGTAAATTCAAAAATCTTCAAATAATTCAATGTATCTTCTCTGTACACATGGAAAGAAGCTAGAAATCAATACCGCCAGGAGAACTGAAAAAAATTTACAAGTGTGTGGAAATTAAACAATACATTTTTAATCAAAGGGTCAAATAAAAAATTCCAAGGGAAATTAGGAAATACCTTGAGATGCAAGAAAACAAAAACACAAAATACCAACACATATGGAGTATAGCAAATGCAGTGCTCAGAATGAAATTTATAGATCTAAATGCTTACACTAAAAAAGTTGAAAGATTTCAAATGAGGACCCTAACCTGACAGCTAGAGGAACAAGAAAAAGAAGAAAAATGAATAAAACAAAAGTGAGCAGAAAGAAGGAAATAATAAAAATGAAGGTAGAGGGAGACAGGATTGAGAATAGAAAAACAATAGAGAGAATCCACAAAAGCAAAAATTAATTCCTTGAAAAGTTAAAAAAATTGGCATATCTTTAGTTAGATTAAAAAAGAAAAAATGAGAGCTGCAAGCACATAAAACCAGAAATGACATGGGGAACATTACTAACAACATTACAGAAATAACATGGATAATAAATGGACACTGAATAATTGTATGCCAACAAATTAGATAATCTAGTTGAAATGGACAAATTCCTAGAAACATGGACGCTATCTACACTAACTCAAAAAGAATAGAAGATCTCAACAGACCAATAACAAGTAACTAGATGAAATCAGTAATCAAACAATTCCCAACAAAGAAAAGTGTTGGATAAGATGGATTCACAGGTATATTTTGCCAAACATTCAAAGAAGAATTAACCAAACCCTTCTCAAACTCTACAAAGAAATTGAAGAGAAGGAAATACTTCTCAATTCATTCTGAGGCTAGCATCAACTTATTACCAAAGCCAAATTAAGATATCACAAAAAAGAAAGCTATAGACCAATATCCATTATGAGTATAAATGCAAAAATCTATGGCAAAATGCTAGTAAATCAAGTCTAAAAGCACATATTAAGAATTATACACCATGACCAAGTGGGAGTTATCCTTGGAATTTATCCCAGGGAAGCAAATGTGGTTCAAAATAAGAAAATCAACCAATGTAATACACTGCAGTAATAGAATGAAGGAATAAAACCACACAGTCATCTCATTGATGTAGAAAAGGCATTTTGACAAAATCCAGCAGCCTTACTTGATAAAAAGTTCAGAAAGGTTGGAAGAGAAAAGAACTTCTTGAATATGATAAAAGACATATATGAAAACCCCACAACTAACATCATACTTAATGGTGCAAAACTGAAATATTTTCCCCTAAGATCAGGAACAAGAGAAGGAAGAATGCCCATTTTTCTGTTATTCAACATAGTGCTAGAAGTTTTTGCAGGAGTGGTTAGGCAAGAAAAATAAATAAAAAACATACCATTGGAAAGGAAGAAGTAAAGCTATATCTATATAGATGACAGGATCCTATATAAAGAAAAGTCCGAGGAATCTACAAGAAAGCTAAAAATCATTAGAAAGAATGTAAGAAGACTTAAATAAATAGAAGGACTTCCAGGTTCATATATTGGAAAACTTCATATTGTTAAGATGTCAATACTACCTAAAGTGATTTACAGATTCCATGCAAACCTAAACAAAATTCCAAAAGTCTTCACTGCAGAAATGGAAAAGCTCATCATCAAATCCATTTGGAATGGCAAAGGGTCCCAAAGAGCCAAAACCAACTTGAAAAAGAATAAAGTTGGGGGATTCAAACATCTCCACTTCAAAATTTATTAAACAACTACAGTAATCAAAATAGTGTGGCATATGCAAACATATAGACCAATGGAATAGAAATGAGAGTTCAGAAACAAACCCATGTATCAATGGCCAATTGATTTTGACAAGGGTTCCAATTCCATTCAATTGTGAAAGAACAGTCTTTTCAAAAAATGAGGTTGAGAAAATTGGATATCAACATACAAAAGAATGAAAATGAAACCTTTCCTCACATCATATACAAAAATTAATTCAAAATGGAGCAATAACCTAAACATAAGAGCTAAAATATAGAACTCTTAGAAAAAAATAAGGAAATATCTTCAGGAACTTGTATTAGGCTATGGATTCTTAGACTTTACACAAAGCACAAGCCACCAAAGGATTAAAAAAAAAAATAGCTAAGTTGGACATCATAAAAATAAAAAAAACTTTTCACATCAAGGGAAATTAACAAGAAAGTGAAGACAACCTACAGAATGGGAGAAAGTATTTGGAAATCTTATCTGGTAAATCTAATATTTAGAAAACACACAGAACTCCTACAACCCAACAACAGAAAGACAAACAACACAATTAAAAATGGGCAAAGGATTTGAATAGACATTTCTCCAAATAAGATATGCAAATGACTAATAAACCATGAAAAGATGGTTAACACAATAGCTATTAGGGAAATGCAAATCAAAAACAAAATGAGATACCATCTCATACCCACTAGAAAGAGTATTATTAAAAAACAAAAAAACAAAACAAAACAAAACAGACACTAACAAGTTTTGGTGAGGATGTAGAGATATAGGAACCCTCATACCTTGTTGATAGGCATGTAAAATGGTGCAGCTGCCATGGAGAACAGTTTGGCAGTTCCTCAAAAAATTAAACATAGAATTACCATATGACCTGGCAATCCCTCTTCCAGGTATATACTCAAAAGAATTCAAAGCAGAGAATTTTACAAAATTTTTTTGCACTAATATTCATAGCAACTTCATTCACAACAGCCAAATTGTGAAAGCAAACAAAGTCCATCATCAGAGGAATGGATAAACAAAAATTTGGTTTATACATACAATGGAATATTAGTCGTAAAACAGAATAAAGTTCTCATACATGCTACAGCATGGATGAACCTTGATGACATCATGTTGAGTGAAATAAACCAGATAACCTGATACAAAATATTAGCTATGATCTGATTCCACTTATATGAAGAAGAAAATGCCCAAAAGAACATTATCAAGGCAATTGAAGAAATTGAAATATAGACTGTATGATTTGTATCAATATTAAATTTCTTGAACTTGATAATTGTACTTAATGTGGTTACAAAAATGAATATCCTTGTTCTTAAGAAATGTACATGTAACTATGAAATGTTAAAGGAGCATAATATATGCCACCTTCTCAAATGCTTAGACGCTAGATGATAGATGGATGGATAGACAGATAGATGTAAGACAAATGTTAGAAGTTGGTAAATATGGGTATCTAGGTAGAGGGTATATTGAAGTATTTTTGCATTATATTTGCAACTTTCCTGTAAGTTTGAAATTTTTTCAAAATAAAAACTTTTTAAAAATCAGTTTATAGTTACACTTAGCATTAGTCTTCCCTATTATTATGTATGCAACAGATTGTATCACACAATGTATTTTATGAATATACAGGTACAGCTCTTTACTCAAGAGGTCTCTCCATAAGAAGAGTTACAAGAACAGGGGAAGAAAGGTAGGTGAGAAGCACAGTGAGAAGTTGTCTCCCCTAACAAGCCTATTCAATGCCCAAGTATAGTTGATACTTTTCCTTTTTACAAATCTGGTTTAGAAGAACCAAATACTCTACTGTAGATTTTTGGGCAATCTTTCTTTCCTTAGGAGATCCCTACTAGGGTAGTTTCTTCTGAAAGACTATTTTCATCATTTCATAAATAACCTGCTTTCTTATATCCTAGAAAATCTGAAAGCTTGATGAAGCACTGAAAGCTGAATATAATTCCCTTCTTGGTATATCTCTTCTGCTTTCTCATCATACTGCCCATCTATATTCTGCCTCCCACTTCCTTTCCACAACTCCACTGTGACTTAGACATTTTTTTGAAATAATAAACTTTACTTTTAGAGTAGTTTTAGGCTTACCAAAAAATTGCATAGAAAATAGGGAGTTCCCATAAATTCCCTTACACACAGTTTTCCCTATTATTAATATATTGCATTAGGTGGTACATTGGTTACAATTGATGAACCAATATTGATACATTATTAGTAACTAAGTCTATTGTTTACAATAGACTGTGTTATACAGTTTTATGGGTTTGAGTAATCACACAATGTCATGTGTCCACCATATGGTATCATACATAATAATTTCATTGACCTAAAGATACCCTGGATTCCATTTATTCTGTCCCCTTAACCCTGTCTCCTGAATTCCTGGCAACCGCTCATCTTTCACTGTATCTATAGTTTTGTCTTATCCAAAATGTCATGTAGTTGGGATCATGAAGTATGTAGCCTTTTTAGATGGGCTTTTTTCTTTTTGCAATACATTTAAGGTTCCTCATGTCTTTTCATAGTTTGATAGCTCATTTGTCTTTATTGCTAAATAATATTCCATTTTATAAAAATACCACAGTTTAACCATTCACCTATTGAAGGAAATCTTGGTTGCTTTCAATTTTTGAAAATTATGAATAAAGCTGTTATAAACATCCACTTGTAGGTTTTTGTATGAACATAAGTTTTCAACTACTTTGGGTAAATACCTAGAAGTTCAATTGCTGGTTCACATGGTAAGCCTGTGTTTAGCTTTGTAAGAAAATGCCAAACTGTCTTCCAGTGTGACATTGTAATCTCACCAGCAAGGAGTTAGAATTCCTCTTGCATCTCACCTTTACCAGCATTTGGTGATGTCAGTGTTTTGGATTTTATCCATTCTTATAGGTGTGTAGTGGTATCACACTGTTTTAAGTTTGGACATTTTCAACATTTTCACCCTAAAATTTTAACCTCTTCAAATAGCAAAATATTTCATTTTCCAAAGTGAAGTCTACTGAATGTGAAAATGTTTAATAATTTTAGATGAGCTTCAAGATTATTAGTTAAATTTAAAACAGATGCACAGGGATAATGAGTCTCCATAGTTAATATATTTCTTATAATCAATATGGTTATTTTATTCTGAAATTTTTAAGTTTTGTCTAATTTCAAAACTCTCCAAGGAATTTCTTCACTTTTATTCTAACCTCTATACTTCTAAATGCTTAGAAACTCTAAAAATGATGTAGGGTAATCAAAATTTCCAGTTTACCTAGGATAGAGGGGTTTCCTGGGGCATGAAATTTTCAGTGGTGAAAGAGGAAAAGTCCCGATCAAACTGGGACAATTTCATCACCATACAAAAATGTCAAGTATAAAATAGTGTGGCAGTTTGAGATTATTTATGAATTCCAAAAAGATAGATTATGTTTGTAAACTGGTCTGTTCCTTTGGGCATGATACCCTTTGATTTTATTAGATTCATCTGAGATGTCTTTGATTAAATTATGTTAAGATTAGGGCTTTGATTCCACCACATCAGTAGGGTGTAACTCAGGGCTGAGTCCCCGCCCCCTTGGTGGGCTATATAAACAGACACTCACTCAAGAATGCACACAGAAGAGAGAACAGGGATAAAGAGAGCTCCACAGACACTGCAGAGGAGAGAACTTTGATCCTGCCGCTCCAGAGAGAGATGAGGGTTCGCCTGATGGTTGCAGCCGAAGAAAACAGAGCAGCTGAGCAGCTAAGGCCGGGGAAACCAGGCACAAACTGCCCACCATCTTGCTTCAAGATGTGACAATGGACTTTGGTGAGAAACCAAACTTGAGTTGGACTCTTTAGGGCCTTGTAACTGTAAGCTTTTACCCCAAATAAATAGCCTTTATAAAAGCCAACAGATTTCTGGTATTTTGCATCAGCATCCTTTTGGCTAACTAATACAAAAAAAAGGAGCTGTAGAATTGACTTACATTATTTCATGTTACTAATAGTACTTTACATGAAATGAACACATATTTAGTACCAGGCATTTTCTAAATGGCACTTTTATGATCAGAATGCAGATTCTGCTCTCATATTTCAAAGCCCCTAAGATATGAATATAAAAGCCCTTTAATTTTTATGCCAGCAGATCAATGAGGAAGACTTTGAAATATGGACTGGAGGCTAAGCAATATATAATTAGATATGGTAAAGGGAAATATATATAAAGACCATTAAATTATAATATGACTGTGGCCAGTCATGGATTGCAACAAAGTATGTCTGGCTAAGTTTGGCAGACGTGTGTGTGCATTTGTGAACAAGTGAGGTGTGTGCATGTGTGCATTCTGCACCCTCCAAAGTAAAATAACAAAAAAGGAATAAAAAATATAAATCTAAAACGACAGCGAGAGTGGGAAGTTGGACAACAGTGGATAAGACATTTCAACTAAATTTCGTAGGTTAACAGCGGTTATAGAAAAAGTAAATAACACATTTTTAGGCTTCCTCACTCTGCTTAAGTGTCTGAAAAGGAGAATCAGAAAGAGGGAACCTGGTTCATATCACAGAAATCCCAAAACCTCAGAAAAGACCTCTGCTCCTTTTGGCCTCTTAGCTTGCAGAAACGCGCTGTCAGGAATGTACAATCTGCAGGAAAGCCAGTCCAATGTATCTGTATATGATAACTGATACCGACTTTGGGGTTTGGGACTCCATTAAACAACTGTCAGAAACCACTGTGCGGTTCACCAGTGAGAGCGCCCTACCCTGATGACCACAGGCATTCCAGGTTAGCTAGATGAAAAGAGCCCCTACCATGCAAGACACATACCAGAGAAAACAAAATGGTTAAGGAGAAAAAGAAAAGAAATTAAAATGAAGGAAAGAGAGATAACACTAAAGAGAGAACTCTTTAGAAAGAAAACTCATCAAAATATGAGAGTGTTGGGCAGGGCACACGCTCGCGGTCTCAGATCTCTCCCACCAGCCGCGGATGCCAAGGTTTCACTGACTTGCTGGTTCTCGTTACTTTCTTCAGAAAAATGGTGGATGACACCGCCGAGGCCTTAGAGGTCCCGGGGACGCTGGGTACGGAGGCCGCAGAGGCTACCTTGGAGCCTTTGGAAGCGAGTTCCCGGGCCCAGCACGAGGCCATGGTCGGGGTCGAAGAGTTGCTCCCTGTCTCCTGCACCAAGAACATTTAGGTCAAGTCCCTGGAGGAGATCTCTTTCTTCTTTCTGCCCATCATGGAGTCTGAGAGTATTGACTTTCTCCTGGGACCTCCCTCAAGGAGGAGGTTTTGAAAATTATGCCTGTAAAAAAATCATGCCCGCGGCCCAGGTTCAAGGCCTTTGTGGCCACGTCGTTCTGCATGTGAAGTGCTACAAGAGGTAGTCACCGCCGTCGGCGGGGCCCTCATCCTGGCCCAGCTCTCCATCATCCCTGTGCATCAGGGACACCAGTGGACAAGATCTGCGAGCCCCACACCGACCCTTGCAAGGTGGCGGGATGCTAGCTCCAAGCTGGGCGCTCCATCCCCGCCCCCAGAGGCGCTGGCATGTCTCGTCCCTGTGCCCCTGAAGCTGCTGCTGACGGCTGGTACTGACTACGGCTGCACCTCCAGGGCCTGCACGGCCACCCTGGGCAACCACGCGGAGGCCACCTTTCATGCCATCTCCAAGGCCCACAGCTATCTCACCCTGACATCTGAAAAGAGACCTGTCACCAGGTCCCCTTAACAGGAATTCACTCATCATCTTGTAAAGACCCACAACAATGTCTCCATGCAGAGTGGCCCCGCCCTGGGAACTAATTAGGATTTTTATAAAGAAAAATAAATGAATTAAGAAGAAAAAATACTGTGAGAAAGGATCCCACTGCTCCATAGCATATAGAAAGGCATACATTGTTCTAACTCTGTAAACAAACAAAGCCAATTAATCCACACGTTTTTAACTTTGGGGGGCCTATCCTAGAGCTGAGGTTGCAAGATAATTAAGTAAAATGAATTCGAGAGCGACAAACCAGTCGGAAGAGACATGGGACCCGTGAACTGTTTTCTTTTTCACTTTTGTCAGAGTTTGGGAAGAAAGGTCATCTCTGTTAAAACGGTAAGGAGAAGTCAGCTGCAATTTTAACAAATTTTTAAAGTCTCAGTATGGGCAAGCGTGACCATTTAGATAAACTGGAAACCACAAATACCGGTGGGGGTGCGGATTTAATTCACTCACAAACTGGTGCTCACAAGAGAGATCCACGTCAGAGCCATAAAGATTCACCCAATAGTGAAGTCAATTAGGAGCTAATCAGTTGTTGCTGGAAGATGGCACAAAATCCATTTTCCTGGGTCCTTCTCTCCTAAGAAGCAAGAACCTTAAGCTGCTGAGGTAGGGGCAGGAAATCTTCCCATTGAGGACCCAGGCAAGAGGGCCCATTGCTTCCGGGGGAGGAGTAGAGGCAAATGGCCTCTGCCGATGGGGATGGGTACAAGACCGTCTTGGTCCCACCATGCTGCACAAAGATGAAAACTGCTTTCGTGGGCAGCGGGGGAGGGCGAGAGTCTAGACAGAGTTTAACTGCCAGAGGGAAGAAGCAGGGATGCTGTTGAAACCATGCCTTCAAGAGCCAGACTCACTGGGTTTATAAATAACTGAGGCTGGGCAAGTAGAAGGGAGAAGCCCTCCTGCCACCAGCAGGTAACAAGCAGTAGCAACTGCAGGCTGAGTTCATCCCATCCCTTTTAGGGGTCTCTGTCTTATACTGCCTGGTGTTCTGTGTTTAAAAATTGCATGTTTCCCTTCCTATATTTTGCCTAATTTTGCTTTTGGTGGAGGGCAAATACACACCAAAATGGGGAAGGTTGAAATAGTAAATAAGTGATTTTGCTTCAATAGTCGGAGCGCTGATTCTGATGGCTGATCTCTTTTCAAAAGTGGTGGATTAAATAAACCTTCTAATTGACTTGAGCTCATATTTGCTAGACTACTTATACTAATATTTGGTGGTAAACCTGTGGATGATCATTGGAATACAACCAGGTTTATTCCAGAATTGATGTTGTTTATATTTTAAAGACAGGGCTTTTCCATTTGCACAGACTAAAAATGATAATTGCACAATTCATGTGGAAAGTTTTATTGCCACTGTCCATTAGATGCAGAAATGTTGGCAGTAGGCAAGTATCAATCTGGGGGTTATTATGTGACGAATACAATCAGAAACAAAGTGTAGTTTAATCACAACATGAAGATTCTCCACTGTAGCTAAAGAGAGATTGATGGCTAAGTATAAATATCTGGAAAGGTAGCCAACTGAGATGAATGGAAAACTGTATTTCCATTCTAGTAGCAGAAATTAAATTCTATATTAATGAGCACATTCTTTTAAAGTAACTTCTCTGTTTTCTCCCTTTTCCTCATTCTCTTGGATTCATGGTTTTCAATTTCCTCCACTGATATATAGATCTCTTTTCTTTTATCTCAAAACCAATTTTTTTAATACAGTTCCACAAGAGTAATTAGATACATTTTTTATGTTTATATAATTATACTATATGTATCTATAGGTTATTTATATAATTAAAACAATGCTTGGATTTGGATAAGAGGCAGTGTGGTGTCCTATAATAGCAACCATTTTAACTAGTTTGGGTAATTCTCAAAAAGTTCTGAGGATTCTTGATGAAATCTAAGGTCACACTATAACATAGTGGGTAAAAAAATCAACCTCTGGAATTGGATTATCTGAGTTCAAATCTGTATCATCACTTGTGAGTTATTTGAGCAAATAATCTTGGTAAGCCTCATTTCTTCATCCGTAAAATGAGCTTGCCAATGGTAACTATTTCAGTGGATTTTTGTAAGAATAAAAATGATTTAATACTTGTAAAGAGCACTATCTAGGGCATAGGATGCAGTCACTACATATTCTATATTATAATAAAACTAGATTTAAAATTTCTAATACTCAATATATTCTGGAAAGTTTAAATCAATTTATATAATGAAGAATTGGCATATATTCCAAATCACCAGAAAAACTCATAATAAATATGGTTGTCACAAAAGTGGTCACTAGAAATAAAGCAGAGGAGTGGAACGTCTGGATATGCCTTATAGCTAAATCATTTAACTTGAACAGGAATAGTCTGCAAAAGTCAGATAATATGAAATATGTATCTTCAGTATCAGTGCAAAACCTGACTATACATAAGTTTTAAGGGGTCAAAGTAATTTATGTGCATTTCTCCATATGTTTCCTCTTCTACCAAGGATCTTCTCAGATTAAACACATTGGTGTGGAAGAAAGACTTCTATTCCAGTTAAGCATAGCTTTCTTAACTTATTTGACCTATATGTAAAATTCTGAATTTCCTTTGCAAAACTACTAAAATGTTGCAGTTTTAATAGAGTCCCTACTTAATTCTTTGTTTCTTTTAAAGTGTCTCACAATTATTTGCTATCAGCTGCTTTTCTTAAGAAAAAAGAGAGATTTTTTTATAAAAATGAATTATTCATAGAATAATTGTTTTTAGTTTAATTACTTGTAATACAGAAAATGCATTATAATGTATAATTATATTTTTCCAACATAATTACTAAGTATAATGACAATGTATAATTCTTATAGACAACATGAAGAAAATTGTGCTGCTCATGCATAATTTTACAATAGCTAAATTTTGCTATTCCAAAGGATTATTACAATTTGTTGCCTTAAATAGACCATCTGATCATCTCACAGACAGAAAAAATTGATTTTCTGTTGTATGGTGAGCAAGACAATACTTTAAAAATGAAAAACTTTAGAAGTTCCAATATCATAATGTACCTTCAAACCTCACATATTTTTATCGATACAGTACTATAATTTACAACAATGCAAAATTTATTTCACAAAAACATTCTGAATCATGATTCAGAATGTTTTTGTGAAGTAAAAATTTCCTGTATTAATCAGCTGCACTAGCTAAAATTTAAATTAAATAATATCTATCAAATTATATTCTTCCAGGACTAAATTACCTTTGGTGTTAACGTGCAAACTTTGAGGAAGTTGTATATTTTATTTTTTGGTCATTAAATCTCCTTTACTAAATGATTGTTGTAGTTAATTAAACTGTACCAAATTACATCACATTCAGGTCTTGTAGAATTAACAAATTAAGAAATCTGAGTCATTCCAATAGTAGTGAGGTTTATAATTATGAAACAGCTACTCCACCAAAAAAGAATTCAAAAGTACATCGTAATATGTAATATTAAATTCAAGTTTTCTGTATAACAATTTGAAAGGAAAAAACAGGAATATGGAAAGTTTTTGACAAGATATAGAACAATTACATTTATTCAGCAGCAAAACTTTCACATATAGTTCACCTATTTCTAAAGAGAAATAATCTTGGACCATTTCACCTCACTTTTTCTACATAATAAAATGCAAAATAGAATTTACCTCAACTAATTTTTTTCTAAAATACATCTTAACAGTGTGAATTCTTTCACATATGTGTGTCACTGAAATACAAACTTATTTACAAGAAGCATTGTCCACAATTCATGAGAAAATAAAAAAAAGCACCTTATTTCAGAGTTATCAAAAGTACACAATTAAAAGAACTAGAGCTATGAAAATGGCTTGGAAAGAATCTAAATCATATCATGGACGAAAAGCACAGAACACAAAAATAATGCAAAAACATCAGTTTTCTCCTCTTTTTAGGCAGCTCTATGTCCAATCACATTTTTGGTGTGATTGGTCATGGTTTTATATGGAGTGTCTGGATTTGGGTTCAGCTATTCTGTCAGTGTGCAAAAATAAAATATCTCACTTGGATGTTAGCACTACTGACATTTCTCTTCAAGTTAGGACTTTTTTGCAATTTTTTAAATTTATTTGAGCAATGTGCAAATATTGTGACAATACTGAAAAAGAAAATCCGTGAATGACTCTGAACTCTGAAACTATGGTTCACCAAAATGCAAGTATAGTGATATATCGATAAACTTCCATTTTTTAGGACACAGTTTTAATTAAAGGTTTTCCTTTAGAATTTTTGAGAAATAATGATAGATGAGGGCAGGCTAATGTAGAAAATTTAACTGAATGTATCTGAGATTAAAATTAGAATATATAAAATATAATTAATTTTATATTTGCAAAAGTTACATACAAATATATATATATGTATGTATGTATTTTTAGGCCAGTAGAAGGAATTTATTTGGGAAATGGGGGAAAGAACAGAGCTTGCTGAGAAATGGGAGAGAAAGACAGAAA
This sequence comes from Cabassous unicinctus, assembly GCA_029593785.1. Classification (NCBI taxonomy): domain Eukaryota; kingdom Metazoa; phylum Chordata; class Mammalia; order Cingulata; family Chlamyphoridae; genus Cabassous; species Cabassous unicinctus. The sequence goes on along the minus strand of JAQZBX010000999.1, from coordinate 60,735 downwards.
TACACACCAAGATTTGATGCAGGCCCCTCTAGGCAGAGAGAGGCCAAATATTTTCTTCAAACATTTTTTTAAACATCCAATTTTATGAATTTAAAACAGTAGAAATACAATATACATATCTAGGACCAAATTACAGCAAAGATAATATTTTTGAAAATTTCTATATATCAGAAACATTTAATTTTCTTCCATGATCTCATATTTTCTCATTATAAATTCTCTCAGACTAAATATCTATTAGTTTGTGGAACATAACTTTCTTTGGTTCATTTTTAAAAAGAAGCTTATATTTATTTGCATACAGGAAATCACATATATTTTAATTTTAATATTTTTTACCTTAAGAAAAAATGATAGACTTTGAATCAGTTGGGAGGATTTATTTATTTTATTTCATTTAATTTTTCATGGTAAGTTGAACTATGTTGCATATTTTCTTTTTCTTTATAAGAGTTTTGGAATAAGGCATGATTAAGCACATCTACTACACTGGATGCTAAAATAAAGGAAATGAAATACATAGGACAAATTTGGGACTTTTTCCTCATAGTAGAGTAACATGTTAGACAGTATTTTTATAATGTAGCTGGGTATATGTATTCTGGGTACACCATACATGGTTAATTAATATCAACATAAATAAATAGATGTCTAGGATAAAACCAGAGTAGGATATAACGTTTGAAACACTTAAGTTCTTCTATTTAACAAATATATATATATATTCAGTGCCTCCATATGCCAGTCACTGTTTAAGAAAAAGAAAATTTTTGAGTATCTTAAATCCATTGAAATTTGGTACACTTAACCTATGCATAATAATCATACCACATTCTTTTCAAATATATGTTTTCACATATAAGTTGAAAACCAAAATTCTACGAATTGTCAATTATATATATTAGTGAATGGTGGTTCAGATAATTCTTTATAATGGGTAATATAAAACTTTTTTCAGTCTTGGCTTGGAAGTACATAAAAAGAAGGCTTAAATGGATAAGTATTTAATTATTTTTATCCTTCCAAATATATAGTTAAACCAGGTAACATTTCCTGCCTCCACAGCCATCCTAACTAGCCTGATGGAATTAACTCTTTTTATGATCATTGTACTCTGTACATATTTCTGTCATAGTCCCCATAATTAATTATTGTGAATATTTGATTAAGTGTAGGTTTTTCTTAACTCTATTTTATTTATCTCAAGGATAATTATTACTCTTCCTTAATCTTGCGTTAACATTATCCAGCATGTGAGTCAATATTGATATGTATATTTTAAATGGATGTTGATTAGTGCTTGGATGAACCATGACTGCTTGGAGAATGCTACCTTGGCATTAAGAAATGGGCAAAAAGACAGCTCAGAAAGTGATTAAACCTTCATATAAAAGGTAAAAGCTGCTATTAGTGTAAAATTTCCTCACCAATTAACAAATAAAATGCCATTTTCTAACTTTGAGGTAAAATTAAAGGCAATTACTGAAGAAGCATTGTGTTTATACTAACCGTGATTGAGGTAACAAAACAAGTAAACCCTGACACAATATTTTCTTCATTGGAAAAAGTAGATGAGCAGATTTTTAAGGGATTTTAAAAGTGCCGAAATTAACAACAAATTAGGTTCCTACATACTTCAGGATTTTTTTTTTTCTTTTTAATATGGTCATTTGAAACTTTTTGGTTAAATATAACATCTCAGAATATTCTAATTTGGCAGTGCTCTAGCTACTATGTATAGATGGCTAAACTTAGCTTGTGTTTTTAAAAAATATTTATAAACTTGAATTACCTACTTTCAATGGCTGCCCTGATGCAATTGAATAAATACAAAGTTGGGATTTTGTTTAGCATCTAACGTGTGGATTTAGTGTCACATTAGACATTTAAGAAGTGTACAAGTGAAGAACTCCCTGGAAAAATGCCTGGTAGCAGATTAGCGTGGATCAAGGTTAATGGAGAAGTTGGAAATGATACTTACATATAATGCAGGCTGCAAATGAGAAGCATCCTATAAGAGAAAGTTTATGTAAAGTAGATGGAACAAAAGACTTCATACAGGCACTCCAAAGTCTGAAATTTCTATAGAATGTGAAAACTAATGAATAGAGTATTTAAAAAACAACGATACGATTGAAAAGAGATGCTTTCCTCTGGATACGTTCAGATGTGGTTAGTGCTTTCCAAACTAAAAAAAAAAAAGGGCGGGGATTGGAGTTAATTATTTGGGAACTAATATAGTTTGTTTGAAAATCATATTTCAAAAGTATCATTTTAAAACTGGTCTTTGGCCTAAACTGGTTAAATTTTAGTTTCATTGCCTCTTCTTGTACCTACTAATTCTGAAACATCCTTACCAGACGTCCTTCTTCTCTCACTTCATATGGTATAAAATAACAGTAGACTCTTCTGTGGCCTACTGGAAATCTAACATAAATTAGGCTTACAAATATATTATAATTAAGATGAGAATTGTTCAAGAAAAATGATATTTTATTTAAGGTAAAGCTATGAATTATAGGAACAGAAAAATGTGTATAATATAGCAAAATTAGCAATAAAATTATATTTGCAGCAGTCACTGCAGTAGATATTTTAAAATTGCTTATCTCTGTTAACTACAAACCGTTTGGATTAAAGTTTGAAAGCAAGTGACATTTGAGAACTGTCTTTAATGAATTTTTCATTCAAATGGCATATTGGTGAGCCTTGAGGAATATCTACCCTATTGTAATTAAAGTTTAGAAAGAGTCAAAAAAGTGACTTGAAAATGGCAATTATCTGATCCTGTATCTTTAAGACATTTTTGCTACTTTAAGAAACCATGCTCCTTAATTATAATGCTTTAGTCAGTATGATTTTACAAGCAACAGATTTTTATTGAAAATATGCAATGACATATACATGACTAATGAGTTTGAAAAATGTACTTCAATAATTTTATATCCCAAGTTGTGTTTCACTATGGACAATTAATACAGACAGCCTGACTAATTAATGACAAAAAATATATAAAATAGGACTAAGTAGAAAAACATTTTCATTTTTAATGTTAATTTTCTATGATTTTCAAACTATAACTTAAATATATACATGGTATTTGACTCAAATATTCACAAAGGAAAGGTAAATTTCCTAATATTATATATGAATGTTCTTATTGGACAGAATATCATCAAAGGAAGAATAGTAGATTGAAATTTCTTAGACCTGTGGATGATTAACAGAGGCCATTTTAAAGTGGGCTTATTCAAGGAATACACCACTATTTCTACCTTTGACCTGGGTAGCTGAGAAATTCTTTGCCACTTTAAATATTGCTTTAAGAAAACAAAAGAAAACAAAGGTTTAATATGGTTCTAGAATAGGGAGAAAAAGAACTTGTTTTCTTTTCTTTTTTTTTTTTGAGATGTACTGACTTTGTTGTTGCTATTGTGTTTTCTTTGTTTCTGGGCAAATCCATCTTAGGCATTGCAATAAAGCTTGTGATGGTAAGCATTTCCTCCACATAGACATGCTCACAGAGTGTCTCTCTGGAACACTAATGTAGTACCTACCCGTGCTCTTTCTTTTCTTGTTACTAAAGACCTATCCAGACAGTCAAATTTCTGCCCAATTCTTAAGCCAAGCTCACCTGGAAATGTAGCAGACTTCCTACAAAAGTGAGTGAGAGAGTATAGGGGCAAGATGGTAGCTGAGTTAGGCGTTCCAAGAGTCAGCTTGTCCTACTGGGCGGTTAGTAATCTAAACAAAGCTGTCTAAAACACCTGTGTGGGGGCTCAGGAGGCCAGAAGGGCAACCTGCAACATCCTTGAAATAATGGAAGGAGGAGACTGCCCATCTGTGGTGAAGTTGTGTCAGTAGAGCACTCCATACTGCAGATGCCAGTGCCCATCCTCCACTGGCAGCACAAACCGCCTTCGGAGCTAATCCATGGCTGGAGTTGCAAGCTCCATTTCCCAAAAATGGGGGAGGAAGAAACAGTCAGGTACTGACTTTAGCAACTGATTAGTAAATTTGGCTGGCTAAAGTATAACCCTAAGAATAGCTAAAGTTTGAACCTGTCCAAGTCAGAAAGAGGCTAGTAGCTGCCATTTTAACTCCACCCCTAGCATAAGGGCAAGTGGGGCTGATTGAAAATCACAGTGCTGGTGGGGACCGGCTTCTTTCCACCCAGATCTGATTGCAGCCCTAGCCTAAGCTCCAGCCCCACCTCTGGCAGGGAAGAAGCTAGAAGACCTGCACCAGCCTCTCCAGGCAACTGCAGGCACTTTCTGCCAGCACAGACTGATCAGTCAGATACCTGAGGCTCCATCCCACCCCCAATAGAATAGGAGAGGAGCTATGTTTCCTCATCCTCTCTGGACAACAGCAGACACTTTTGGCCTGCACAGTTTGGACTGTTGGGTGCCTGTGGATGCACCCTCACTAGGATAGGAAGAGGCTGGTGTTTCCTCAGCCTCTCCAGGTAATGGCAGTACTTTCAGCCTACAGGGACTGAACTGCTGGGTGTGTATGGTTCTAGCCTGACCCCCTAAAGAGCAGAAGGGGTTATATTCCCTCAGCCTCTCAAGGCAAAAGCAGGCACATTCAGGCCAGATGGATTAGGTTGCTGGGCATTCAGCAGGGTCCATCTCCACCCCTGGCAGAGGAGGAGGGGAGCTGGTGATACATCAGTCTACCTGGGAAACTGCAGTCATTTTGGACCTACATGGCACAGACTGCTACCCACACCTGTAGCTCCATCCCTGCCCCAAGCATGAGAGGAAAGGGTGTGAAGCTTCATCAGTCTCTCTGAGCAGTTGCTATGATGGTCTTGGCCTGCCCAACTTGGATTGTTACACATTATTCCAGCTCTGTCCCTACTTCTGGCAGAGGAGAAAGGTGGGAGAAGTTTCATCAGTTCCTGGGGCAAAGTGAGCAGCTTCAGCCTCTACAGCTTACAGTACCAACTACATCTTTGACTCCTGCTACACAACCAGTGAGGGAGAAAGGGCAAGCAAGCCCTAAACTAAACAGAGAAACTGCATGCAGAGTAAATACATCTAGTAAGCCAGATGCCAAGACACCAACAAAAAATTACAATCCATACCAAGAAACAGGAAGATATGTCCCAAAGGAACAAGATAAGCCTCCAGATGACATAAGGAGGTGAAACAACTAACCATAGATGTTCAAAAAAATCTTAATAAATTCAGTGAGATGGTTAAAGAGATTAAGGATATTAAGAAGATTCTGGGTGAAGAAATATGGGTAGAAAATTTCCCAACCCTATTGAAGGACATAGATATCCATGTCCAAGAAGCACATCATACTCACATCTGAATAAATCTGTATAGACCAACTATAAGACATATACTAATCAGAACGTCAAATGCCAAAGACAAAGAGAGAATTCTGAGAGTAGCCAAAGAAAAGTGATGCATAACTTACAGGGGGTACCTGTTAAGATTAACTGCCTATTTCTCATCAAAAAAACTTGGAGGAAAGAAGGCAGTGCTATGATTATTTAAGATTAAAAAAAAAAGAAAACCTGTCAGCCAAGAATCTTATATCTGGAAAGACTGTCTTTCAGAAATGAGGGGCAGTTTAGAATATTCACAGATAAATAGAAATTGAGAGAGTTTGTAACCAAGACGCCAGCTTTGCAGGAAATACTAAAGGGAGTGCTACAGCCTGAAAAGAACAGATAGAAGAGAGAGGCTTGGAAGGGAGTCTAGAAATGAAGATTATATTAGTAAAAGTAACTACAAGCATAAAAAGAGTGGTGAAAATAAAATATTACAGAGAAATCCCAAAGTTCAGTGTGGGTGAAATAAAAATTGCCTTCACAGTAATAACATTGAATGTTAATGGATTAAACTTCCCAATCAAAAGACATAGACAGGTGGAATGGATAAGAAAATATGAGCTATCCAAATACTGTCTTCAAGAGACTCACCTTAGAACCAAGGATACCAATAGATTGAAAGTGAGAGACTGGAAAAATATATTCCATGCATGCAGTAACCCCAAAAAAAAAAAAAAAAGACTGGAATAGAGGATGAAAGGGGAGCAGATGTGAGAAGACCCCAAATTGGTGGCAGAGATGGGAAACTCATGAAACAACCCGATCTAAGAATCCTCCAGCATCCCACACACCCCTGGCTGCCCCCACAGTCTAACCCCACTCCCTCCTACTGTAAACACGGCCCTGCAGTGCTCCTTGAAAATGCCAAGATTTGTTCTTTTTTGTACCCCTCTGTCTTGGTCATCCATCCATTCAACAAATAAATCGATTCCCTCTTTGCAAAAAAAAAATAAAAAATAAAAAAAATAAAGCTGGAGTAGCTATACTTATATTGATGAAATAGACTTTAAAAGCAAAACTGTTATTAGAGAAAAGGAAGGATATTTTATATTAATAAAAAAGGTAATTCATCAGGAAGAAATAACAATCCTAAACGTATATAAACCTAACCAGGATGCCCCAAGTTACATGAGGCAAACACTGGCAAAAATGAAGGGAGAAATAGATTTCTCTACAATAGTTGGAGACTTCAATACACCAATCTCAGCATTAGATAGAATATCTGGGCAGAAGATCAATAAAGAAACAGAAAGCTTGAATGATATGATAAATGGATAAAACCTAATAGGTATACACAGATCAGTGAGCCCCAAAACAGTAGGATATACATTCTTCTCAAGTGCTAAAGGATATTTCTCCAGGATAGACCATATGTTGGCTCACAAAGCAGATCTCAATAAATTCAACAAGATTAAAATCATACAAAGCACTTTCTCTGATCATAGTTGAATAAAACTGGAAATCAACAAGAGATGGAAAAAAAGGAATGAAATTTCACAAATATATGGAGATTAAACAACACTGTAAAATAATCAGTGGGTCAAAGAAAAACTTGTGAGAAAAATCAATAAATATCTCAAGGAGAATGAAAATGAGAGCACATCATATTAGAACCTATGGGATACAGCAAAGGCAGTGTTGAGAGGAAAACTTATAGCCCTCAATGCTTACATTAAAAAAGAACAAAGAGCTAACTGCACAGCTGGAGGAACTAGAAAAAGAACAGCAAACTATTCCTAAAGCAAGTAGAAGGAATGAAATAACAAAGATCAGAGCAGAAATAAATGAAATTGAAAACAAAAAAAATAGAATAAAAAAAAACAAAAGTTGGTTCTTTGAGAAGACTAACAAAATTGACAAACCCATAGTTAGACTGGCCAATAAAAAAGGTAGAAGTTGCAAATAAGTAAAATTTTAAAAATGAAAATAGAGACATTACTACTAACCCCACAGAAATAAAAGAGATCATAACAGGATACTATGAACAACTGTACACCAACAAACTAGACAATGTAGACAAAATGGAAAAATTCCTGTGAATGTAAAAACAACCTACACTGACCCTAGAAGTAATAGAAGACCTCAACAAACCAATCCAAGTAAAGAGATTGAAACAGTCATCAAACAATTTCCCAAAATTAAAAGCCCCAGGACCAGATGGTTTCACTGGCGACTTCTACTAAGAATTCAAAGAAGATTTAATACCGATCTTACTCAAGATCTTCAAAAACATTGAACAAGAAGGAAAGCTACCAAACTCATTCCATGAAGTCAATATCACCCTAATGCTAAAGTCTGATAAAGATATTATGAGAAAAAAAAAATTACAGACCCATTTCCCTAATGAATACTGATGCAAAAATCCTCAATAAAATACTTGATAATTGAATCCAACAACACATTAAAATAATTATTCATCAAGATCGGGTGGATTTTATGCCAGGCATGCAAAAGTGTTTCAACACAATAAAATCAATCACCATGATAATCACATTAATAAATCAAAGAAGAAAAATCACATGATCCAATTGACAGGGAAAAAAAAGGCATTTAACAAAATATAGCATCCTTTCTTAATAAAAATACTCCAAAAGATAGGAATTGAATGAAACTTTCTCAACATGATAAAGGTCATATATGAAAAACCCACAGCTAACATTGTACTTAAAGGTAAGAGACTGAGAGCTTTCCCGTTGAGATCAGGAACAAAACAAGGATGTCCACTGTCACCACTGTTGTTCAATATAGTCATAGAGGTTCTAGCTAGATCAGTCAATCAAGAAAAAGTAATAAAATGCATCCAAATTGGAAAGCAAGAAGTAATACTTTTGCTATTCACAGATGATATGATCCTATACCTAGAAAGTCCTGAAAAGTCTACAACAAAGCTGCTAGAGCTGATAAATTATTTCAGTAGTGTCAGGATACAAAATCAATACACAAAAAATAGTGTTTTCTCTATACACTAGTAATGTGTAATCTGAAGAGGAAGTCAGGGGAAGAAATTCCATTTACAATAGCAACTAAAAGAATCAAATATTTAGGAATAACCTTAACGAAGGATGTAAAGCATTTGTATTCAAATAACTACAATTTATTGCTAAAAGAAATAAAAAAGACAAATAATTGGAAGAACATCCATGCTCAT